>JAVSCE010008468.1:0-29895 GCA_032199065.1 Smutsia gigantea
CCTGGTGCGTTCCCTGCTCAGATCCTGCCCTTCTGTCTCTCCAATCTCTGTTGCACTGCGCAATGTGGGTCAACACTCCCTGCGCAGATCCCCGGGGCTGGCTACTTCGCGGGGTGTATTTCCACTCCCTCCCGGCTCTGAATCCTCTCCTCCCGCCGGTGCGCTGGGGTGGGGGAGGGCTCGGGTCCCGCCGGTCGCGGCTCCGTATCTTACCCGCCTCTTAGGGTGCCGAGTCCTCTCGGGTGTAGCTGCACGCTGTGCGCTTTCCTGTGTATTCTCGTCTCTCTTTTAGGAATAGATGTATTTTCGGTGTTTTCGTAGATAAATATAGTGTTGGGAGGAGATTTCTGCCGCCCTGCTCACAGCGCCATCTTCCCGGAAGTCTAACCGTTGGTGTTTTGACACTTATGCACAAACTGAAATTTTGTCTCTGAGTGTGATCGATGTGATTTAAATAAGTAAAATTCCCACTTAAAAAATCACCTTATCTTGAATGAAACTGAATTTAAACAAATTTAGTCTAAATGTTTGGGTTCTAAGGAGTATGTACCATATAAATATTTAAGCTTAAGTTAGACTCTCCTAAAGTGATACTTGGAGAGAAAAAACAAAAACTCTTTTCAGTCAAACTGATATTCACTATGCCTTAAGCCAAAAAAAAAGAACTAATCACAGTTTTGTCATGTAAGATGAACTCTATGGTTCACCTACCTTTCATTAAAAATCAAATTGACAAGGTTATGTGGCTGTACAAGTTTCTTACGTGAAACTAAAGAGATTAAATTTGGAATTGAGAGATGCACACTAAAAATGTAATTTTTCAAATATATATACACAGAGCTGATACTGAACAGAAATCCAGAAAAGTGAATATAAAAAGTATTTCTGAATAAAACTGTAATTACTTCACTTTGCTTGAATACCAAAGCTGTTTTTCCAGAAAGTCAAAAGAAATATATTTTCATCATCTTTGTGATACCAGCTGGAATTTAAGGGCAAGCCATCTAAATTTTTTTTAGTCTTCCTTCATTTACATGGAAATGAGATGTTTCCTAGAACTTATCTGTGCCCAGTACCTACGTCAACACCAAAGCTCAAAGCGCACAAACCCCTCTGACTGATTCCCGACTACAAATGAAAGCAGCGCACCAACATCATCGAAAACCCCTGTGCGCCATCCACCAAGCTGTCAATTTCAATGAACCTGCCTAGCTTATAAATAGCCTAAACTTCCCTATCTAAATAGGTTGGTGCTCTTTTCTCAGAAGCAAAGGAAACAACCTGACAAAGAAGCATGAAAAATGAATGAGCTTTCCCCTTGGTAAACAGGAGAAAGTTGACATTAAACCAAATCTAAGTCCAAATTGATGAGCTATTAATAAAATAAAGCTCAAAAGAATGAAGAACCAGTTTTAGCTGGAAAATAAACAACATTCACTAACTGTATATGCTTTAAAAATATATGTATCTGTGAGTCTCACTGCTCTAGGAACTAATTCAAAGACCACATATAGGAAGAGCAGAACACAAATATAATTATTATGATTCTTAGTATGGACCCAAAGGAATAATTTGAAAGCCCCAAATGATTGATGCCTAGCCAAAAAGAAAACAAGTTTTGAAAATTCAATTATATCACTCCATTCTAAATTTGCAGTTTTATAATTTCAAAAATTTACAGCATTGTAATTTCTAACAATGGCTCTAGATGTTTCTTCCTGTAAAATTAATCATAACCAACAAATCGCACACGTCACTTCTACAGTCTGACTCTTTGTGTACAGCACTTTTCCAGCTTATACTCCAATGAGTACATAAAAGCAGAGTCAGAAAACACATCAATGGAATTTATCAAAAAGCAAGAAGTTATTATTGATCATTAATCAGGCTAGTAAATCCATTAATCCATCCAACTAAAACCCACTATGTGGAAAACACAGTTTGCTGTCATATTAAGCTCAGGTAAAATGTGTGAGTTCATGTGTGTACATGTGTACTTATACACACGTGTCATCAAGGCAATGCTTAACAAGCTTGCCATGAACAGCATAATTTATAACAGTGACACCTCACACTAAGGATAGTATTCAGCTCACTGAAATATCTAGGACAATCAAACACTAAGAACTAAGTTAAATAAGATTTCTGAACAACGAAAAAAGTCGATCAACAAAAGAGTTGATAGACTATACTTAGAAGAGGTCCATTAAACCCTCCCTCACAGCAGCATTAGAAATTCCATTAGAAATCATTCACTGGTATGCAATACTCTGACTGCTTCAGCTACATGATCGCTTTATTTGCACTTAATCGTGACAACTGGTTTCCCATTCTTCTTTTCATTCAACCAATTTCTGCATTTGTCACTATTACGGGCATCACAGGAGATATAAAGAGAATTTTTACATGTAAGTTAAATATGGGATAAAATAAGTATAATGAGCTATAGATGCAGTGCTAGATTGAAACTGACTACAATTACAGAGAAATTCTATGCAGCAATGGCTGTGAGGACGACATGCGGGGTCTGGAAGTACAAGTTGGATGTGAAGCAGAGAGAGGACCTTGAGGGGCAGTAACAGTGTATGAAAGGCAGAGGGCAGAGAAGCCTAAGTGTGACTCATGAGCAGCATGGACATAGCCAAGAATTGAGGTGGGGAGGAGGGGGGGATGACACAGAGTTAAAAGAGTCAAAGCCAGACCACTTAAGATCTTAAATGCTAACCTAAGAAAACGGGACTTTACTATTAAATATGTACAAGGCTTTACATAAGCAAGGAAGTATTGTGATCAGAGCTGTATTCTGGAAAAATTAATCTCAGAAGTATATAATATGAACCAGAATAGGAAGCATAGTGAGAACAAAGACTCTTACGACAAATCTATTATCATTCAGATCAAAAATAGTGAGGGCATGAGCTGTGATAGCAGTACCAGGGACAGCAGGGAGAGGGACCCCATGCCAAGGCCAAGAGAACTTGTCGACTGTGAGGCTTTACATCCGAGATGTTTCAGATCCATAAGCAGGACCCAAGAGGTAGACAGAGCCTCAGTGTCGTCATACCTAATAAAATGCAAGGAAAATGCAGAAGGATGAGTTTCACTTAGAATAAAATGGATTTAGGCATTTTTTTTTAAGTCAGATCTATTTTTAAACAAAAGGTCAAAGGAGAACCAGAAAGCACCATGCTGCATGACAAGATGGAAGGCGTTGGTCTGGCCCAGACCTGAGGGCCGGCCAAGAGCAATGGTTCAGTATACTCCAGTGTCCCAGAGTGTTTAAAAATCTGTATTCTATCTGCTATTTCAGGAATCCTTAGTCACCTAATTTCTGACCCCACTTTGCCATGAAAACTGTAAGTCAGCAGCAAGTCACCAATGGCCTCCTATCTGCATACCAACAGACTCTTTTCAGTACATCCTCCATTCATTACTTAACCCCTAACAAGTGCCTTAGACCCTCGTATTTGCCTCACCTCCCGAAGAATCACAAACCTTATCAGTCCTCCTGGATTGACTCTCACTGACCCCTTCCTGACTCCATCTCCCCGCCACCGCCAACCCTCATTACCTCTCAGAGGCGGCGGCTCTCAGGCGGTGCCCCCTGTACCGGCAGGAGGGGCAGCAGCACCTGGAAACTCGTCAGAAGTAGAAATGCTTGGTTCCCACCTCAGACTTTCTGAGTCAGAAGCTCTGGGCCGAGGCCCAGCACCGGCTCAAGCAAGCCTTCCAGGTGACTCTGACGCACACAGCCTCGGGACCCCGATTTCCCTGCCTTTAGCCTCACAGCTCCCTCGGGCTGTGGCCAGAGTCGTGTTCTAAATTACCGACTGTGTCACTTGCCACCATCTATAACAGGATTCAAAAATATATGAACCCATTTTAGACAGAAGCAGTTAACAGACTTCAAATGTTAACTTAAAACTGTTTGTATTCTAACATTTCTTGAATGCATTCAAACAAAAGTTTTATAAAACTAGCCATTCCTCATCTTTATCAAGCATACATATCAGTAAAATCATTTTTTTTCCCAAAGGGAATACAAAACCAGTACATGACACATTAATTAGAAATCAAGTTTTTCTGAAACAATCACAATGTCAGCTTTAATCACAGAAAGATGAGGCCTTCAACCTGGTTCCAGTCCTGAGACCTTGAGGAAGCTACTTATCCTCTCTGTGACTCAGTTTCTCCATCACAAAATGGGACACCAGAACTAATTTCACAGGGCTGTGAGGATCAGGCAAGTCAGTGTTTGTAGTGCCGAGAATCATGTGTGGAAAGCGTTTCTGCTGTTATCATCAGCATCCTTACCATCACTCCTATTATTATACTAAAGCAGCAACACTAGTAGTATATGTAAGCACAGTGCTGATAGATAATTATCCCCCAATATTTATTCTCCCTTCTACAGTGACAGAACCCAGAAGTTTTAGCTGAGCATACTCTGCACAGAATAATGACTACATTTACCAGCCTCCCCAACCTCTATATGGATCTACCACCGCTACCCTCTCCGTGGAAAATTAAATTCCAGGATTCTGCCAGGTGGTAATGGGAAGCTGGAGATCTGAGGGTTTCTTAAAAAGACTGTCGACCAATTCTCCTATTCTAGAGGGCACCCTCTTCACCCCTATTCCCAGAGAATCTTGGTGTTGCCAATTCTGTGTTGTGACCTAGGCTGGTTCTAGGGCGATTCTGTGCTGTAATCTAGCTGCCCCACTGCCCATTCTGGACTCTGTTTTTCTCAGCCTATTACGCTCTTTACCTTCCACCCTCCAACATATAGTTAATGTCTCCAATCCCATTCTCCCCGTCCTTGTGGATTTAGGCCTTTACAAAAGAAGATCACTTGACATTTTAGAAGGGCTTTGAGAGGGAACAAAAGTAGATAGATCCCTAAATTGAACTGTCTCTTTTCCAGAAGTTTTAGAAGCCATTTTCTAACAAAACTTTCAGTGTACAATTTAGTTCACCCCTGTCATTTAAATTCTGGCCTAAATAAGAGAAACCAAGTAAGTGAGTCCTTCTTACACAGTGTTATATTGTTATTTCACTCTTACAGTTATTTTACTTACCCTGGAGTTATGCTTGGCCTATCAAGTATACTAGGATTTCCTTAAAGGCAGGGATCATATCTTAATTTCAGTACTTTCTAGACCAGTTCTCAACCTTGGTTGAAGTTAAGTCACCCAGGGACCTCTTAGAGGTCCCTGTCTAACACCCTGTCTACATCCCAAACCAGAGCTCAGTCTCTGGGCTGAGAATGACACATCAGTAGTGCAACATCAGGGCAAGGCTGAGAAACAGTGCTGCAAAGCGAATGGCATTGTTGCTGTCTGGAGACCGATTTCAAACACTTAGCCCACACGTACACACGCGCACACATGCACACACCTGAAAGGAATCTACCTTCCCGGGCTGGCATCTCCAACAAGCTATTAGGCCTAATAAATTGGTCCTGTAACCAGGAAAATAAACTGAGAAATCCCAGGACATACTAAAGAAGTACCTTAACCCAAAATAAAGTTAGAGGATATTGTTTCCACCAGTCAGGTGACACTTTAAATATGAACGACCTATTCTTGTGCCCGGGGGCAATGGCAATAGTCAATGCCAGCCTTTTTCTGCTGATTGCCCTTCAGCTGGTCGCCGCCCTCATTATCCCTTTGTTACCTGCAAGCAGTTGGCCTAGCAATCATATCACATGCTTAAGTGGACCCAGGGCTATTTTGAGTAGCAATCTTCCAGTCTGTAGAAACTATAAAGCTGACCCAAACAAAGAAACCCATGGAGTTGCCAGGCAGCAGAGGCTCCATAATTTCCATATAGGAGGAATCAGGAGAAGAATTCTAGTTGGAAACAAAGCCAGACGGCTTGCCTTAAACTTACATTTGCATAGCTGGCCCACTGATTTTACCTGTATTTTATGTGTGCACGAGGTGGTATGGGGAATCTGATGAAGATGAAAGGGACCTCAAGCACCCCTGATGCAGCGTTGGCAAAGGCAGGGACCACTGGTCCATACCTCATGGCCCTATCCACAGAGGCGTCTTCATTCCCTTTTATTGGCTGTTCTCCAGAAGATGGATCTCAGCCCACTGACGGCTACAAACACAGTGATGGCAAAAAGACAGGCAAAGCAAGACAGTGACAAACTGCTAAATTCTGCACAAAAGGGACCCATGAGAGAAAAATAGACTCTATGGGGTCTGGAAGGGAAACAATACACCAGTGCTAACAACTGGACCTAATCGTTTGGCAGTGCAGCCGATATTAGAGAGGAAAGGCTCAGGCTGCTGAGCCAAACCCCACTAGAGATCACACATCAGTGCAAATAATGCCAGAAGGGGACCTGCGAAAATAAAACGGAGCACGGAAATCCTGGTGGTAGACTCATCTCCCACTGCAAGTCACAGACCATCTGTAAGTCTTAAAAAGAACAATCATTTATTCTCTGATCCTGTAATTGCTTGAAATATGGAGATTATTATGAGAGGAACAGGGCACAGGGTGCAAGTGTCAGCAGCGGCACAATCCTGCTACAAGAAAACTTAACCAGTGAAGGAATTTGCAGGAACTTGGCTGTTGCTCCTTTAGGAAAATGAATATTGACAGCTAAAGATCACCTAGTTGAGAAAAATTGGGAACTCATTTCACTGAAATTTTACTTAGCTGAAATCTTTACGTGTAATGGGAGCTAAAGCTGGATAGTGAGCTATCTTCTGACCCATGTCTGAAGAAAGACAGCATCAACTAGATATGAGGGCATATAAAGGTAATCTGGCAATAACTGAAAAAGAGGAATGCTTCGTTCAGACTAGTTGGCTCAAATTCTGCTTACACGTATCGGAGAGAAATCAGGAGAGACTAGGTAGGTTAGTGGCACACGACACGCCTGGTTCTCCAGAGTCAGCAGACTGCAGGGTGAATGCAGCCATTAAAGAGAATGCAATTCATACAATAATGGTGCACCACAGTATCTAAGTTTTGTCTTTTTGTATAATGAGAAACACTACAGGCAGACATGTAAACTTTTTTGATACACAGATAGATACAGAGAAATTAAAAGCTGAATAGCTATATCAGCCTTGGGCAGAAACTCCAGAATCTTCAACAAAAGAAAAAGGTGCCTTCTGCAGGAGATGACTTGAATTGTCGAAGAGTGCCATGAGACTTTTCTCTTTAATGTTTATCCTGTCAGTGTCCAACTGAGAGTTGAATAGATATAATGGGGTTTATGCTATTTAAATGTTTGTTTCTTCCTTTAAGAATTAACATGTTTCTAAAGTGATTTAAAAGCTACCTTTTGAATTTCAAGGAAACTTTTTCAAGAAAGAAATACTCAAATTCAGTGTTTACAGGATCTCTACTAATGAAGAATGTAATACCGTGTTTGCATTCCCTTTTGGCTTAGAAACAAGTGTCTTTGTTTCTGCTGGACTATAAACTGGACAAGATCAATCGAGGAAAAGATGAAGGTTAAGTTAGTAGCCTGCCCAGAAACTGAGATGAAGGGAAACCCCTTATTAATGATGCTTGAGTATCCAGGATCCAAAACTACAGAAAAAGAATCTTTTCGCTAATTTAAGGTTGGCCAGATGCCACCACTTCTGGCTGGTGGCCAAAGGACCTCGGGGGGAGAGGGATGGCAGGACGCCACTAGAGGAGGTCAGGCGCCTAATTGCTAAAGCTGCCTTTGGGTGTAGCTGCTCACTAGGAAACTGCAAACTTTTTGTCCAACAAGCTTCCCAAGTATTCCTTAGCACATGACATTTGCCAACCTTTACCTAACTGATCCCTCCTCTCCTCTGCCAATCAAAGCAACTGAGAAATCGCATCCTCGCTAAATGGGAACAGAAAACAAAGCACTGTTCTCCATCCAATCTTCTGCGATGTTACATAGAAGGCCTCACTCAACAAATTCTGCCAAATGACATTAATGCTGTCTTCCACATGGGGTTGTTTTTACTGGCTACTCCCAATTTGACTGGAAAATTGTTTTTCCTGGTGAACATATTTATTATGTGACCTTATAACTGCACTGAAGGTGCCAACAGTGGAATTCCAAGCTACAATTAAGCACGGATGGTGCAGCTATGTAATAACCTACACACTTAGAGTCAAACCTCCTGAAACAAGTAAACGGCTTCAGGTAAGTGACAACAGCTCTCAGTGTTGGTGTAAAATTGCCCTATGGCCATCAGACATGCCACTTCTAGAAGGAAGAACATTCAGTCTGTTGTAATTTAATGGGCTTTGTGATCAGTTTCCTCAAGATGAACAAAATAGGAGAATCCAGGGATTCCCAGATATTGAGCCATCTGAACTGTCTATATAAAAATTGTTATACTGATCCCCTTCCATCTCTGATAATTTCTGGTATTTAAAAAGAAAAAAAGGCATGAAATTAAAAACTTTATTTGAATCAAGTAAGTCACAATTTGAATACATAAAAATTAAAATAATTTTTTGAAAACCCACTAGCTCTGATGTGTAAAAATTAGAAACGGAGCTGTCCAAAAAAGGAGAATTAAAAGTGCCTAGTGCATCAAAATTGAAGAAATACTAAATAAAGGGGGAAAATTTCATGTTCTAGCCTCGATTAAAGTACCAGTCTGGAAGAGGGCTTTCATAAAACTTGGCAACAAATTTGGGAAGGTAACTTAGTCACATCATCCCTAATATTAAATGGATATGTAGGTCATACTTGACAGGGAAAATGTAAAATACCTTCTACTCTATATTAACAGCTTCATTACGTCTTCTGATATTTAAAAAGATATATGAACCAATTTTATATTTTCTGACAATAATGACCTATAATCCCATTTTTCCTGTTCTACTTTAGTTCAAGGCTATCTCCTAAACCCCTGTTCATGTTCGTAATTGATCATTTTAAAAGCCTGCCATTGTCAACTAAGTTGAAGAAAAACTGGCTCAAGGGTATTACACTCTGATACTTAAAATGTGAAAGAGAACACCTGTTGGCAGCTCTAATATTTATTGTTTAATCAACTAAGGAAATTAAAAAAAGAAAAAACTGTCAAAGCAGCAGTTACCATCCCAGAACTTAAAGCACTAATCCAAAAACTTGTTCACAAAAAGAATTTTTAAAAACTTTTTAATGTGGGTTATTGATGACTAGCTTCTTCCTACTACATGAATAATCAAAACCCTTGAGCTTTGTTTATTGAAATACCTTATAAATTCCTTACATTTCTCCTGTTTTAAATAAATGAGTTGTCCATCTATAAAAAAGAAGGAAAAACAATGTCTTTTTGGAAACTTGAGCTTGGGATTGGGTTTACCCATTTGCCACAGGGCAACTCATAACATCTAACCTCTGAGAATTTCAGTTTCTACATTATGTGGACAAGGACAAGATCAGAGCTTTTCAGCCTCCACAAGGATGTGTAGTATTCAACATAAAAAATCACACATACCCTAAAAATCAACTACCTTTGACATTTTGGGCCAGGTAATCTTTGTTTGGTGGGAGCAGTCTGCTCTGGGCATCGTAGGACGCTGGTCAGTATCCCTGACCTCTACCCACTACATGCCCCACAACCCCTCACTGTGAGAACCAAAAACGTCCCCAGACATTACCAAATGTCCCCAGGAGGGCAAAGACCACCCACAGTTGAGAACCACTGGCATAGATATATCCTCAATTTCTCTCCAGCTGATAGCCTACAAATCATATTAAATATCTTATTTTCTTAAAAGTTATTTATTAATCCACTGGTCAAAATGCCAGCTGTGAGGATATTCCTTTTTGGTTTTTACAGAAATTGAAATAAAGGGATCATTTGTACCAATTCTAACAAGGCAGTATATATGGGAAACTAATGTAAATGAAGTATATGTCAATAATATTTTCATCTTATTTTCTAGAATAACTCCTTCAACTGGAAGAGATAAAAAGAAACACATATTAAACATGTTCTTTATCTAGTTCTATCACATGTGTAGTTTTAGAAAACAAAGAGGCCTTGTAATACCAGGAGTAATTTAAAGTGACTTTTAGGAAGTAGGAAAAATACTTAAAGCTACTAATAATCCTTTTAAAATATTTTTCAATAAGAATATTAGAAGAAAAATTCCTTCTATCTTATCCATACCTGTTTTTTACTTCAAATTCATGGAATTAGACATCTTATGATTTGTATCTGGTATTCAATCTACTCAAGTCATAAACATATATACTTCAATAGGGGGAATAAACAAGTATTCCCTTTCCCTGAAGAACTGTCATTAGTTTACCAAGTTTTTCTTTAGTAAAATTAGGTTCAATTGCCTAGAGGCCAAATCCTATTTGGGATTGCCATTCTTCAAGGGGACCCTGACACTGAATCCAAGAGTACGACTATCACCCAAGTAACCCTTTCTCTGCAGAACAAACACATCAAAGGTCACTTCTTCCATTGATAATGTTCATTTCAAATTCATGTAAAAATGTAGGAGACTGTCAAAAGGTTTTTGCTTTCAGCACCCAAATTTAAAAAGTATAATGGAAAAAGGACTTATGAGAAAATCAGGTACCTAAGGTAGTCCATTATTCTAAGATGACCTAACAATTGTCATATTCATAAAACCTCTAAATGCAAAATGAAAGCACAAAGCAAATGTGTTCCTCTTTTTTAAAAGAGAAAAGCACAAAGAACACCGAAATGTGTGTCCCCGAGGACCATCTGGTTGTTTTCTTTCAGTTTACTGATGAGGATAGAGGCTCAAAGTCATCTCCCAAATACTGGCGCATGACAGAGGATAACTTGTCTTTCTAGTTTTCCTTCCTGCACTCAATGTATTAAAGTATCTAGTTATACAATTTCTGTGATATTTACATAAGAAAACAAGTAAGTGGTTATATTCACTTTCCCAAGCTGCTACAACAGGCCACAGTTGTGGTGTACAGGAATGAATATAGTAATGGAAAAACAAATCTCATGAAAAGGCAGACATTTATGCATATGGATGAATTCAGCACGTCCTCTGTTATTCATTTTCTCACCCTAAGTTTCCTGCAATAAGTGAACCAAAATATAACCTTATGAACCACAGCCCAGCCATATTCACATCAGTACAGTGTTAAATAAAAACACACCCAGAACCTAGAAAAAACATAGCAAAGTCTTATTTGAATAAAACACACACAGTCTCTCATACAAAGAATGGCAATAATGAGGACAGACTTTGTATAGACAGGTCCAATCTATCTCATTACTTATATAAATGAATGGATGTGTTGTATTCAACATAAAAACTCACACATACCCTAAAAATCAACTACCTTTTTAACTGACTCTCCTATCCCCAGAATTCCCCTAGTTCCAACTGCTGCTCCTGATCAAGGGATCCCCTTGCCTGAAAAGTTTAAAGGTCCCATTTGGTATGCAATGTGTTGATAGTGTTATACTACTCTATTTTCAGTTTTCAATTTTTAAAGCACTCGTATTATTTTGTTCTATCAAAGAACAAAGAAGGAGAAAAGCAGTTTAGTGGTGCTAGATTACCTGGAGTGTAAAATAGCTCTAACTCTTTTCCTTTTTATATAGCATTGTCCTCAATTATGCAATACCTTCTTTTAATATTAAGTAATATTTAGCTTTACAATATTACATCAGTAACCTATAATCCTTCAACATCTCCACTGGGATGGAACTGAAATGCCTCTCAGCAGTTTCAGACGACTGGTACAATGCCAGCAAGGAGAGTCTCATTTCAAAGTGTAGGCTGCCACCTACTGACAGTGAATCCTTCCCATTCAACACAAAGTCTCCCCAGAAAGCCAACCAATCCCCAAAAGAGGTTTTCTCTGCAACATCATTCAATGTAATGTACTTCAATTATATCAGTATAACCTTTTAATTCTTTTAATCACCAATTCTTCTACCTTCAAAACAGAATACTAAGCCAACAAGTTTCTGTATACCTAAAAAATTCCTCGCCTATACTCAGAAGAAAAAGAACTATTATTTTTAAAAGGTATGTACTATTTTTTAAAATATGCAGTGTGGGGAGGTTGGGGTTCCTATGGCCAGGATCCTTACTGAACTTAAACCACCTGATGATGTAACTGTCCTGTTGCTAGGCTACTGCTTCCACACCTTTAGGCAATAAGCTATTATTGTGCTATATAGAGAGCTCGGCCAGGTACTCCGGGCAGAGGCAGAGACACTAGTGCTCGGCCTGCCGTGGGGAGAACAAGCCGGGTAATAAACCCTTTCATCGCAAAGAACATTCTGCTGTCAATTTCTTTGGTCACACTGAATCCATAGTGAAGTTGCCTGGGGCTGAAACCCATTGGCAAGACAATTGCCGAAAGTCAGCAGGGTTCACTGTTGACCAAGGAAAAAGACAGGCTGCCCTTATGGGAGGGGTGCTTCAGTGGGCTGCCCCTGTGAATGCGGAGACAGTGGATTGTCCCCCAGTGAGTATGTGGTCTGAGGTGGCTTGCCTCCTAGAGGACTGGGCCCCACCCCAGGACAGGAGGCAAGTGGAGGTGACACCTGAGGCAGTAGGGGTGGCCCTTGGTATAGTAAGTAGGTCCTTTGAGAAGCAGAGAGCCTGTGAGGCAGTGGGGACTGTGGGTTGGCTGCTTCTCACAGTATTAAAAAAGTCTAAAGAAAAGGACATACTCCTGAAAGAGACCCAAGAAATGGCGGCAGAAGAACATAAGCTGCAAACTTCTATGGATTCCCTGAAAAAGGAAATGGCATTGATGCGAGAGGAGACAGCATGAGAACACCAGCAGCAAGGTGCCATTGGAGAGGTAAAAAATTCCTTACAGAGGAAGAGATGGCAGCACTGCCAGGTGTTCTGAAGGAGGAAGAGACCATCAGAGGAAAAGACGAACTTCTGAGGGAAGCACAGGCGGAGGTGGCATGAGAACATCAGCTGGGAAGCATTGAGGTGAAGGTAAGAGACCTTCTGAAGACTGAGGTAGCATTGCTGGGAGACACAGTAGAAAAGGGAAAGGTTGGAGCAGAGGAGGCACTCGGGGGAGGGGACAGAAATGTTCCATCAGCCCTAGAAATGGAAGAGCTGGGGAAGACTGAAGGGGTGGTGCCAGGGGCACTGGCCCCTCCTGTATTGAAAGCACACTCAGTGGTTGTAAAAAAATAAAGACTCAGCAGCTGCAGGTTCCCCAAGAAGAGGAGCAGCCCCCTCCCCAGGTCATGGAGCACTGTATGGTCCGCCCCTATACTCAGGATGAGCTGGTGGATTTCAGCTCCCGGTTTAGACAGAAGCCCTCAGAGTCAATATCAGCTTGGCTCCTGTGTCTGTGGGACTTAGGGGTGGATGGAATTGTTCTGTTGGGGTCAGAGATGGGAAAGCTGTCTTCCCTGACAGTGCAGCCCGCCTTGAAGCAGCGATTACAAAATGTACATCAGACCCCAGGGAGTCACTCCCTTCTCGATTGGCTTATGGCTGCACTTTGTGCTGTGTGGCCCAATCCGGTGATCTACCATCCTCTCCTGTTAGATGGCAGACATATGCTGAGCTCAAACAAGTGTTACGAGTGCCAGGCATGAGAAATGCCATCTATAGTCCACAGAATTATGGCCCAGATGAAGAGATTTTCACTACTGGGATGAGGAATATTGTACTTCAAACGGCTCCTACATCCCTCTTTTGGTCTCTAGTGGTCATTCTTTCCCCTCACTTAGGGCATCCCATAAGTGAGGTGACACGTACAGTAGCAGACTTAGGAGAGGCTGAAGCAATGAGAATCCAGAAAGAAATAAGATCTGTTAATCACAAGAATTTACAGGACCCCATGAAGGTTACGAGGACCCAGATGTGGGTTGATTTAATACAGGCAGGAGCAGATGGAAGGAAATTAGATGGGAAGTCAAATAGGATCTTACTAGAACTATGGCAAGAGCAGCAGTTCCAGCCATTAAGACCAAAGAGGCAGAGATCAGAGACAGAGCCACAAGTCTGGCCTGGGAGTTTGCAAGACTTCCTGCTGGAGAATGAGTCAACCTCACTTGAGCCCACACAGGAAGGTGATCGGAGAACACGGTTTGACTGAGGGGAAGGTCAAGGTATCTGCCCTGAGGGACCAGGGGGGACTGGAGGCCCCATGTTGAAATAGCTATCCATTGGTCCCCAGTGAACATAAAACATGTCTGGGCTCCAGTGGACTTTGGGGCTGAATGTTCACTGATTCATGGGAACCCTAAGTGGTTCCCCCAGACCCCCACTATCATAAGACAGATATGGGGAGGAAGGATATCAGAGTGAAAAAAGCCCAAATCCATTTGGGAATAGGGCATCTACTCCCACAAGAGCATACTATGTATATCTCTCCCATCCTGAAGTATATTTTGGGGATTGATATCCTGCAGGGTCTATGGTTGCAGACCACTGCAGGTCAGTTCAGACTGAGAGTAAGTGTGGTGAAGGCAGTTCTGAGGGGATATGCTAGGCACCCACCCACAGCTTTGCCTGTGCCTCAGCAGGTGACTAATACCAAACAATACAAACTGCCTGGAGGGAATAAAGAGATTGGAGAAACTCTCCAGGAACTGAAAAAGGTGGGTATTATAAAGCCCACCCATAGTCCTTTCAATTCCCCAATGTGGCCAGTAAAAATGTCAGATGGCTCCTGGCATATGATTGTGGATTACAGAGAACTGAAACGCAAATCCCCTATGCATTCTGCTGTCCCCTCTATTGCAGACTTGATGGATACCCCTCAGCCATGACCTAGGAACATACCATTATGTGGTAGATCTTACTAATGCCTTTTTTTCCATTGACATTGAGCAGGAAAGTCAGGAACACTTTGCCTTCATGTGGGAAGGACGGCAATGGACTTTCACCGTCCTCCCACAGGGACACCTCCACAGCCCCACCATCTGTCATGGACTTGTAGCCCAGGACTTGGCTACATAGGAGAAACCACCAACGGTGAGGCTGTACCATTATATTGATGATGTCATGCTCACGTCTCATATCTTTCAGATCTAGAAGGTGCAGCACCTAGACTGCTGCAATATTTACAGGAGAAAGGATGGGCTGTGAACAGTACCAAGGTTCAGGGACCTGGTTTGTCTGGTCAAATTCTTGGGGGTCGTCTGGTCGGGTAAGAAGCAGTTATAAAGTCCAGGCCT
Organism: Smutsia gigantea; assembly: GCA_032199065.1. Lineage (NCBI taxonomy): Eukaryota > Metazoa > Chordata > Mammalia > Pholidota > Manidae > Smutsia > Smutsia gigantea. The sequence goes on from JAVSCE010008468.1 coordinate 15,126, forward strand.
TTCCTACTCCCACAACTGTAGCATTGCTACAGGAGTTTCTGGATCTTCTAGGCTACTGGAGAGTATTTATCCCACACTTGGCACAAATTCTGAAGCCCTTACACCAGTTGGTACAAAACAGCATCAGGTGGGACTGGGATGAGACATGTGCATCTGCCTTTACTACAGCAAAACGGGCAGTCAAGCCATTCAGGCCCTGAGTGTGTTAGACCCATCAAGGCCCTATGAGCTGGATGTTCATGTGACTGAAGACAGTTATGGAGGGGGTCTCTGGCAGCGGCTTGAACAAACTCACCAACCTGTTGGATTCTGGTCACAACTCTGAAAAGAGGCAGAGGTACGATACACTTTGATAGAGAAACAACTGGCTGCTGTGTATCATGCCTTGCTAGCTACAGAACCCATCACTGGAATGGCCCTGATAAAGGTAATAACTACCTATCCATCTTGGGGTGGGTACAAGACTGGACCCAAAAGCCAAGGAGTGGTGTGGCACAAACCCCGACACTGGCCAAGTAGGGTGCTTACCTACAGCAGCATAGCACCCTCTCTAGTAGCCCCTTGAGTGAAGACCTCCAATGCTTCTTGTGGCTGGTGACATATACTAGTAAAAAGCAGGAAGAATTTACTTTAGAATCATTAATAGAAGAGAGTCCCTATCAGGAGGGAAGAGCCCCTATACCCAAAGTTTCATAGTACATGGATGGCTCCAGCCATGGGCATCCCCCATAATGGAGGGCCATAGCTTTCCATCCTAAGACTGAGACAAAATGGATGGAAGACGGGGAGGGGAAGAGTAACCAATGGGCAGAGTTACAGGCTGTAAGGCTAGTTATCAGTGAGGAGCCCTCCTCTATAGTTGTCTGCACTGACAGCTGGGCTTTCTATCAGGCCTTGACCCTGTGGCTACCAACCTGGTACTATGCCAACTGGCTCGTTGGTCACCAACCCCTTTGGGGGCAAGATTTGTTGCAAGACTTATGGGCCCGTGGTCAGACTATAATAATTACAGTATGCCATGTGACAGGTCATTTGCCACTGGCATCCCCAGGAAATGATGAAGCAGATAAATTGGCCTAGATATGTTGAATAGAAGGAAAGCCTGCCTCTGATGTAGGCCAATGGTTACATCAGCATTTGTTGCATGTGGGGCAAAAGACAATGTGGGCTGTAGGCTGTTGGTGGGGCTTGCCTTTGACCTTTGAAGAAGTTAGTAGAGCCTGGCAGGAGTGTGTCGTGTGCTCCAAAAGGGACTTACACCGAGTTCCACAGCAACATGGGACAATAGCTAAGGGGCCTATACCCCTCGACAGGTGGCAGATGGACTATATTGGGCCTCTACCTGTGTCAGAAGGATATCAGTATGCCATGACCTGTGTGGACACAGCTACTGGACTTCTGGTTGCTTTTCCTACCCATTGTGCAGACCAGCAGACAACTAAATGAAGCCTGGAACATCTCTTTGCAGCCTATGGTCGACCACAGGTAATTGAGAGTGATCAGGGCACCCATTTTACTGGACATACACTGCAAGTATAGGTGTGACAACTGGAAATCAAATGGAAGTTTCATGTGCCATACAATCCTATCACAGCAGGCATGACAGAGAGGCACAATGGCTTGTTAAAATCCAGACTAAAATCAGATACCAATAGTCTGCGTGGATGGTCAGTTCTCTTATGGACCATGCTACGGCATTTGAACGAGAGACCCCGAAAGCGAACCCTGAGCCCCGTAGACATGTTAACACATATGGCTGCCTCCTCTATACAACTGCAAGTACAAACCAAGGAAGAATTACTGAAGCCAAGGTTTGGCCACCAGAATAACACCTTGCTGCCAGCACCAACTGCACTGAACCCCAGAGACTCCATTTGGTGGACGTGGCCTTGGACCTTTCGACACATGAACCAACGATGGTTGCTTCTCCAGGCACCTTGGGGACAAGGCCTGGAAGCTGGCCTCCTGTATATTCCTGGAATAACAGCAGAGTGGCCACCAAAGATCAGAGTAGGCTATCCTGAACAGCCAGAAGGTAGGAGCATCTTACCAGAGAGTTTTGTTTTATCATTATGGCCAGTGAATGCACCTTCAGTAGCACTGTATATATACCCTTCAGTAACCCCCATGGGAAGAGGAGTAAAAGTATGGTATACTACACCTGGAAGGGACCCTCTTCCTGCTACAGTCCTATCACAGGACCACTCTCTTCATGCATCCTACCTGATGGACAGGATTTGCCTTCATTGGTGGCATTAAAACATGTGTCTTATCGCCCCTAAAGTCTTTTTTGTTTGTTTTTGTTTGTTTGTGTTTGTTTCTTTGTTTATGAAGATATTATTGATATACAGTCCTATGAAGGTTTCACATGAAAAAACAATATGATTACTACATTTACCCATATTATCAAGTCCCCACTCATGCCCCAATTCAGACACTGTCCATCAGTGTAGTAAGATGACACAGATTCACTGTTTGCCTTCTCTGTGTTACACTGTTTTCCCCTTGATCCCCCACACCTTGTGTACTAAACATAATACCCCACAATCCCCTTCTCCGACCCTCCCACACCCCTACCCTTTGGTAAAAACTAGTTCCTTCTTCGAGTCTCTGAGTCTGCTACTATTTTGTTCCTTCAGTTTGCTTCATTGTTATACTCCACAAATGAGGAAAATCATTTGGCACTTGTCTTTCTCCACCTGGCTTATTTTACTGAGCATAATATCCTCCAGCTCCATCCATGTTGTTGCAAATGGCAGGATTTGTTTCCTTCTTATGGCTGAATAGTATTCCATTGTGTATATGTACCGCCTCTTCTTTATCCGTTCATCTACTGATGGACACTTACATTGCTTCCATATCTTGGCTATTGTAAAAAGTGCTGCTATAAACATAGGGGTGCATATGTCTTTTTGAATCTGAGAAGTTGTGTTCTTTGGGTAAATTCCAAGGAGTGAGTTTCCCGGGTCAAATGGTATTTGTCCTTTTAGTTTTTTTAGGAACCTGCATATTGCTTTCCACAAGGGTTGAACTAGCTTACATTCCCACCAGCAGTGTAGGAGGGTTCCCCTTTCTCTGCATCCTCGCCAGCATTTGTTGTTCTTAGTCTTTTCAGTGGTGGCCATCCTTACTGGTGTGAGGTGATATCTCATTGTGGTTTCAATTTCCATTTCCCTGATAATTAGTGATGTGGAGCATCTTTTCATGAGTCTGTTGGCCATCTGAATTTCTTCTTTGGAGAACTCTCTCTTCATATCATCTGCCCATGTTTTATCGGGTTATTTGCTTTTTGGGTGTAGAGGCGTGTAAGTTCTTTATATATTTTGGATGTTAACCCCTTGTCGGATATGTCATTTACAAATATATTCTCCCATACTGTTGGGTGTCTTTTTGTTCTGTTGATGGTGTCGTTTGCCGTACAGAAACTTGTTAGTTTAATGTAGTCCCATGAGTTCATTTTTGCTTTTGTTTCCCTTGCTCGAGGAGATGCGTTCCGGAAGAATTCATTCATGCTTATATTCAGGAGATTTTTGCCTATGTTGTCTTCTAAGAAATTTATGGTTTCATGACTTACATTCAGGTTCTTGATCCATTTCGAGTTTACTTTGTGTATGGGGTTAAACAATAATCCAGTTTCATTCTCTTGCATGTAGCTGTCCAGTTTTTCCAACACCAGCTGTTGAAGAGGAAGTAATTTCCCCATTGTATGTCCATGACTCCTTTATCATATATTAACTGACCATATAAGGTTGGGTTTATATCAGGGCACCCTAGTCTGTTCCATTGGTCTATGGGTGTGTTCTTATGCCAGTACCAAATTTTCTTGAGTACTGTGGCTTTGTGGTAAAGCATGAAGTTGGGGAGCATAATCCCCCCTGCTTTACTCTTCCTTCTCAGGATTGCTTTGGCTATTCGGGGTCTTTTGTGGTTCCATATGAATTTTAGAATGATTTGCTCTAGTTCATTGTAAAATGCTGTTGGTATTTTGATAGGAATTGCATTGAATCTGTAGATTCCTGTAGGCAGGATGACGTTTCTGACAATATTAATTCTTCCTATCCGTGAGCACAGGATGTGTTTCCATTTATTGGTATCTTCTTTAATTTCTCTCATGATTGTCTTGTAGTTTTCAGAGTATATGTCTTTCACTTCCTTGGTTAGGTTTATTCCTAGGTATTTTATTCTTTTTGATGCAACGTTGAATGGAATTGTTTTCCTGATTTCTCTCTGCTAGGTCATTTTTAGTGTACAGGAATGCCATAGATTTCTACGCATTAATTTTATATCCCACAACTTTGCTGAATTCAGATATTAGATCTAATAGTTTTGGACTAGATTCTTTAGGGTTTTTTATGTACAATATCATGTCACCTGCAAACAGGGACAGTTTAACTTCTTCCCTGCCAATCAGGATGCCTTTTATTTCTTTGTGTGGTCTGACTGCCATGGCTACGACATCCAGAACTATGTTGAATAGAAGTGGGGAGAGTGGGGTCCTTGTCTTGTTCCCGATCTTAAAGGAAAAGCTTTCAGCTTCTCGCTGTTAAGTATAATGTTGGCTGTGGATTTGTCGTATACAGCCTTTATTATGTTGAGGTACTTGCCCTCTATACCCATTTGGTTGAGAGTTTTTATCATGAATGGATATTGAATTTTGTCAAATGCTTTTTCAGCATCTATGGAGATGATCATGTGGTTTTTGTCCTTCTTTTTGTTGATGTGGTGGATGACGTCGATGGATTTTCGAATTTTGAACCATCCTTGCATCTCTGGAATAAATCCTTCTTGATCATGATGGATGATGCTTTTGATGTACTTTTGAATTCGATTTGCTAATATTTTGTTGAGTTTTTTTGCGTCTCTTTTCATCAGGGATATTGGTCTGTAGTTTACTTTTATTGTGGTGTCTTTGCCCAGTTTGGGTATTAGATTGATGCTGGCCTCATAGAATGAGTTTGGAAGTATTCCCTCTTCTTCTACTCCTTAGAAAACTTTAAGAAGAATGGGTATTAGGTCTTCACTAAATGTTTGATAAAATTCAGCGGTGAAGCCATCTGGTCCAGGCGTTTTGTTCTTACGTAGGTTTTTGACTACCAGTTCAATTTCATTGGTGGTAATTGATCTATTGAGATTTTCTGTTTCTTTCTGGGTCAGCCTTGGAAGGTTGTATTTTTCTAGAAAGTTGTCCATTTCTTCTAGGTTATCCAGTTTGTTAGCATATAATTTTTCATAGTATTCTCTAATAGTCCTTTGTATTTCTGTGCTGTCTGTAGTGATTTTTCCTTTCTCATTTCTGATTCTGTTTGTGTGAGTAGACTCTCTTTTTTTCTTGATAAGTCTGGCTAGAGGTTTATCTATTTTGTTTATTTTCTCCACAAACCAGCTCTTGCTTTTGTTGATTCTTTCTATTGTTTTATTCTTCTCGATTTTATTTATTTCTGCTCTAATCTTTATTATGTCCTTCCTTCTATTGACTGTGGGTCTCATTTGTTCTTCTTTTTCTAGTTTCGTTAATTGTGAGTTTAGACTGCTCATATGGGAATGTTCTTCTTTCCTGAGGAAGGCCTGTATTGCAATATACTTTCCTCTTAGCACGGCCTTCACTGCGTCCCACAGATTTTGCGGTGTTCATTATTGTTGTCATTTGTCTCAATATATTGCTTGATCTCTGTTTTTATTTGGTCATTGATCCATTGATTATTTAGGAGCATTTTATTAAGCCTCCATGTGTTGGTGGAATTTTTCATTTTCTTTCCATAATTCATTTCTAGTTTCATTCCTTTGTGGTCTGAGAAGCTGGTTGGTACAATTTCAATCTTTTTCAATTTACCGAGGCTCTTTTTGTGGCCTAGTATATGATCTATTATTGAAAATGTTCCATGTGCACTTGAGAAGAATGTGTATTCTGCTGCTTTTGGGTGTAGAGTTCTGTAGATGTCTGTTAGGTCCATTTGTTCTAATGTGTTGTTCCGTGCCTCTGTCTCCTTACTTATTTTCTGTCTGGTTGATCAGTCCTACAGAGTGAGTAGTGTGCTGAAGTCTCCTAGAATGAATGCATTGCATTCTATTTCCCCCTTTAATTCTGTCAGTATTTGTTTCATATATGTAGGAGCTCCTGTGTTGGGTGCATAGATATTTATAATGGTTATATCTTCTTGTTGGATTGACCCTTTTATCATTATGTAATGTCCTTCTTTGTCTCTTGTGACTTTCTTTGTTTTGAAGTCTATTTTGTCTGATATAAATACTGCAACTCCCACTTTTTTCTCCCTATTAGTTGCATGAAATGACTTTCTCCATCCTTTCACTTTTAGTCTGTGTATGTTTTTGGGTTTCAAGTGAGTCTCTTGAAGGCACCATATAGATGGGTCTTGTTTTTTTATCCACTCAGTGACTCTATGTCTTTTCACTGGTGCATTCAGTCCATTTATATTTAGGGTGATTATGGATAGGTATGGACTTACTGGCATTGCAGGCTTCAGATTCGTGGTTACCAAAAGTTCAAGGTTAACTTCCTTACTATCTAAGAGTCTAACAACTCACTTAATATGCTATTACAAACACTATCTAAAGGGTCTTTCTGGGGTGGGGGGTTTTCCCTCCTCCTTTTTCTTCCTCCTCCATTCTTTATATATTAGGTATCATATTCTGTACTGTTTGTCTATCCATTCACTGACTTTGGGGATAGTTAATTTAATTTTGCATTTTCTTATTAATTAGCTGTTCTATTTTCTTTACTGTGGTTTTATTACCTCTGGTGACAGATATTAAACCTTAGGAACACTTCCATCTATAGCAGTCCCTCCAAAATACACTGTAGAGATGGTTTGTGGGAGGTAAATTCTCTCAGCTTTTGCTTATCTGGGAATTGTTTAATCCCTCCTTCAAATTTAAATGATAATCTTGCCGGATAAAGTAATCTTGGTTCAAGGCCCTTCTGCTTCATTGCACTGAGTACATCATGCCACTCCCTTCTGGCCTGTAAGGTTTCTGCGGAGAAGTCTGATAATAGCCTGATGGGTTTTCCTTTGTATGTGATCTTATTTCTCTCTCTAGCTGCTTTTAATAGTCTGTCCTTATCCTTGATCTTTGCCATTTTAATTACTATATGTCTTGATGTTGTCTTCCTTGGGTCCCTTGTGTTGCAAGATCTGTGCACCTCCATGGCCTGAGAGACTATCTCCTTCCCTAGATTGGGAAAGTTTTCAGCAATCACCTCCTCAAAGACATTTTCTATCCCTTCTTCTCTCTCTTCTTCTTCTGGTACCCCTATAATATGAATATTGTTCCGTTTGGATTGGTCACACAGTTCTCTCAATATTTTCATTCTTAGAGATCTTTTTTTCTCTCTTTGCCTCAGCTTCTTTGTATTCCTCTTCTCTAGTTTCTATTTCATTTATCGTTTCCTCCACTGTATCCAATCTGCTTTTAATACCATCCATGTGCTCTTCAATGATTGGATCTCCGATGGTAATTCATTCCTGAGTTCTTGAATATCTTTCTGTACCTCCATGAGCATGTTAATTATTTTTATTTTGGTCTCCCTTTCAGGGAGAGTCATGAGGTCTATATCATTTAAATCTTTCTCAGGAGTTGTATTCATAATTTTACTTTGGACCAGGTTCCTTTGGTGTTTCATATTTGTGTATGGCGCCCTCTAGTGCCCAGAAGGTCTACTCTGGAGCTGCTCAGCCCCTGAAGCAATGTCGGGGATTGTAGGGGAGTGGTATTGGTGCCTTGAGGGAGGAAAGAGCTGTTTCCTGGTTCCTGGCTGCTATGTCTATCTCCACTGCCTGAACCCCTGGTCTGAGCACACAGGTATAAGCCTCTGTGCTTTGCGTTTTTAGTTGTGTAGACAGATCTTCCCTCTGGCTGGCCTAACACCAGGGAAGGGTTTCCCCATTTGCAAGCCCGGTGGGGCTGGCCAAGAGAAAGTCGCACTAGTCTGCCTGTCACAGAAGGGGTTCTTGGAGCTGTGTATGCAGCCAGGGAGCTGGAGCACCTGAAGATCATGAAAGCTCCCAAACTGCTGGGCAGAGTGCACTTGGACAATTTTGTCTATGTGTCCTTTCTTCTGAGCAGTAAGCTCTGTGCAATCCTTGCCCCTTTAGCTGCCCTCTTGCTAAGGGCTTCTTTATTAGGAAGTCTCTCAGACTGCCCACCCTTCTTTTGTCCCAGAGCAGCTGGATATGGATCCCTGCTTTCCACAAGCAACTGGAATCTTAGTCTCTCCAGGAATTCTGCCTGTCTTAGCTTTCCAACCCCTTAATTATGAGAGTATCATGCAAGCACCATGAAATGTAGGTTTGTGCTCCCAGAGCAGATCTCCAGAGTTAGGTATTCAGCAGTCCCACATCTCCATTCCCTCCCTGCTCCATTCATCTTCCTCCTGCAGGTGAGCTGGGGTAGGGGAAGGGCTTGGATCCCGCAGGACCACAGCTTTAGTATGTTACCCTTTTCCATGAGGGCTGCTCTTGTCTCCAGGTGCATGCAGTTTATTGCAGTCCTCTTTCCAGTTGCTCTTTCAAGAGTAGTTGTATTAGTTATATTTTCATATTATATGCAGTTTTAGGAGGAAGCCTCTGTCTCATCTCTCATGCCGCCATCTTTAATCCCTGCTTGGCCACCCCTAAACTCTTTGTGGATTGGGAACTTCCTCTGGCTTGAGGATTATTATAAATTTTGTTACGAAGAATCCCCTCCTGCTTCCAGCAGGGGAAGTGTGCAAGAAACCAGTGTGAAATGCACCAGAGCACTTCCTTTTAAGAAGGCCTGACCTCAGGTGAAACTACTTAAGCAGGGCCTGACCTGCTGGGTATTATCAGAGCCCAAACAGCTTAGGGGAAGGTAAACCCCCAACTCCAGCACACTCTAGCAATCCTTTCCTACCTGAGGAGGAAGAAAGAACTTAAAACACTTGTGAAGTTCACAGTCCAGAGGGACAGGCTCGCTGAAAGACTGAGACCTCAAAGGATGATAGATGCTTCTCCTCCCACCTCTTTTCACCACCACATTACTAAAGGCCTGATTACAGCAGTTCCTGTTCCCAGTACATCATGTCTAGTTATCAAGAGAAAATAAAAAGGCACACCAAAAGGTAAAATGCACAAATTGAGGAGACATAGCAAGCATCAGAGCTAGACATGGCAAGGATGCTGAAATTATCAAACCAGGAATTTAAAACACCTATGGTTTTATATGCTAAGAGCACTAATGGAAAAAGCAGACAGCATGCAGGAACAGATGGGCAATGTAAGCAAAGATGAAAATCCTAAGGAAAAAACAAAAGTATAGTTCTGTTTTAAATATTAGTTAATATATACAAACACATCCAAATGCAGTCTAGAAGTGTATACATCAAGATATGTACAGTGATTTTCTCTAGGTTATTTCTGGAAGGATGCAGAATTTTTATTTTCTCCTTTATGTATATTTCCAAATGTTCTACAATACTTATGCATTACTGTCTTGCCAATGGGTTTCAGCCCCAGGCAAGTTCACTATGGATTCAATGAGACCAAAGAAATGACAATGGAACGTTCTTGGGGTGAAAGGGTTTATACCCAACTTTATTTCCACAGTGGCAGGTCAATCACTAGAATCCCATCCACTCAGAGGGAGTCTGCGTGCAGCAAGCCAGTCTCTCTCTGAACCTCCCAGCCCGCACAGCCATCTCAGTCTCTGTCCTCAGTGCTGCCACCACTCCAATCTCTGCTCTCCTGCAGCTTTGCAGCCATGCAGCCAGGCCACCATGTCACCCAGAGCACTGGGTGGAGCTCTCTATAGAGTCAATAGCAACGTATTGATTGCCATGTAGTGAGCTAGCTGACCAGGGCCAGGTGAGAATGCTGGCCACAGGGACTTTCATTTTATCCAAAATTACTTTTGAAATCAAATGTATAAAAAGGTTTTCAATTTTTTTAAAGATCTGAAGTTCATAGGAGTCTGAATTAGCTGAAACTGACAGTTTGAGATAGGTGATACTGAACAAACTATCTCAAATTCTAAACTGTTAGAAATAGGCAACTGTGAAAAAGCAGAGGCACAGGACCCAGAAAATCAACCTGTAGTAAAGGGAAGAAAAAACAACTATCTGGAAGTTACTGTGAGATGCAACATGCTATGATTTCTTGGACTCAAGTATAATATAGCCTCAGAGAGAAGTGGGACAAGAAGGAAACAATTAGAAAGAAACAGACATTAAAGACAATCTCTACTTACTCTGCACGCACACGAGCTTTACAGGGCAGTTGTAAAGGTAAGAAGAAAAACAGATATCAACTATTGACCCTAAACTTAACTACTTTGTGGACTTCCAGATTAGGTAAGACTGAGAGAAGAAATAAAAGGTCAAAAGCACCTCAAAGTCACCCATAACAGTATTTAAATCAGTAGACTTTTAAGTAAAGGAAATTACACTTCAAAATGTGAGTAGGCCTCATCCAATCCCTGGAAGACCTTAGAAGAAACAAGTTTCCCAAGTAAGAAGAAATTAAGCTGGAAGACTGCAATGTAGAAACCCTCTGTGGGGAAACTGGAAGTTCCTACGGCCAGGATCCTCACCTGACCCGAAACTAGTTGATGTAATTGGCCCACTGCTAAGCTAATGCTTCCACACCCATAGGCAATAAGCTAATATTGACTGAGTCACTATATAAAGAGCTCCACCCAGTGCTCTGGGAGGAGGCAGATGGAGGAGAATTATGGACCTGCAAGCTGCTGGATGTAGATGTGATCCTAGTGTTTAACCTACACCAGTACAATAAAGCCGGGTGTAAACCCTTTTACCCCAAAAATGTTCCACTGTCATTTCTAGGTCTCACTGAATCCACAGTGACCTTGCCCGGAGCTGAAACTTTCAGGCAAGACCCCATTCCTGGGTCTCCAGCCTGCTGGCTTGTCCTGTAGATGTCTGACCTGCCAGCCCCCATTACCATGTGAGCCAATTCCTTAAAAAATAAATCTCTCTCTTTCTCATTCCTCTCTCTCTCTTTCTTTCATAGATACATACAAACACATAGATACATGTATAGACATAGATACAGATATATAAATATGCACACACACAAAGATATAGATACATATGATACATAGATACATGTATAGACATAGATACAGATATATAAATATGCACACACACAAAGATAGATACATATAAATGATATATATATATATATATATACACACACACACACACACATAGACACAGATATATAGATATATCCTAATGCTTCTATTTCTTTGGAGTACCCTGACTAATGCAGGTAATAAAAGATGAAATCTATTAATGGAGACCCATAGGGCAGAATCTTGAACTGGAGACACTAGAAATGAAATTAACTAATGTAGGCAGCAATTAGAGATCAAAGATTCCTGGACATATGAATGACATGGTAAATAATATATTTTAGAATCTATGTGTATAATATGAACAAGATCAGAGGGATGTTACAGCTAGAACACATTTGGAGATATCTAGGCTGAAGGATTCTCAGGAGGGCTATGGAAATGAAAAGGAACCCATCCATACAATAAGGATATGGCAGACAATTTAGCAGGCATATTTTGCATTTTTGAGATAACTTTAAGTAAAAGTTTTACAGGAATACTGTTCATATGAAGATACTAACTTACCATATTTGTCTCGCAAGCCAACAGTACATCTAAAGACTCCACCAAAGGCAACATCTTCACCAAATATTACTGAAAATCAATGTTAAAGGAAGACATTTTATTTAATAATTCCTACATGATACCAAATAAGAGAAATAAGTACTTTAATATTTGCATTTTAAATCAGAAAACAGAAATAACTGTAGGTCTAAATCTAGGTTTCTCAATTTTGACATTACTGACATTTTGAACCAGATAACTCTTTTGTTGCAGCAGCCTGTCCTGTACATTGTAGATATACAGCCCCATCCCTGGTCTCTACCGAGTGGATGAGACTTGCTCCGCACACACACAGCTGCAACAGCCAAAAGTGTCTCCAGACATATTAAATGTAAGGAGAGGAAAAGGGATTAAAATCACCCCAGTTAAGAAAGAACCACTGATCTAGAGCATCACCTTATTTTATCCATGAAGAAAATGACGCCAGAGAAGTACCAAAGTAACCTGACAAGTCAGAAAGCAAGAGGCAGAACCATGACTCAACACTTCAGGCTCCGGAGCCCCTGGCCAGTGGTTTTCCAGGCTGAGAGAACAGTCACAAATGGGGAAATGACTTAGATTGTGTGAAATAGAAAGGAGGCAAGCATTGTGGGACATAGTGAGCAAAGCAAAGAATAGTGCAGGTGGAAATTCAGAGAAGCTTCATAGTAAGGCAAAGAGGAAAACACAATGGGTATTCACAGAGCTGAATTCTAGTCCCAATAATGTACCTCTGCATATCTCAAGAAAAATAACTCACCCTTATTTACTCATCTGATTCAATCATTTTCAGTTAGCATTCAAAACAAAGCAAGGTCTAATCATTCGCTAGTCTAGCTACCACTTCCTCTTAAAAAATAACCTGCTTTTTACTTGACTTAAACCTAGGGATTCTCAAGTGGAATCCCAAGGTATACAAAATATAAATATATATGAAGTAAAGCCAACCAAATTTATAAAATATACAGCAGGACAACTGTTTATATGTCAATAATTTAATTTGATAAGATTAAGTTACTTATAAAGTCATTTATAAATATTTAAATTATTTACAAAAATTCTTACAAGTTGAATGACAATGTATCTCAAAGGAAAGCACTAATCAAGTCTTTATTTTACAAATGGATATCTGAACAAAACAGTACTTTTTTCCTATATGCTAGAGAAACAAGAGTACACAGTAAAATATTAATCCAGAAGGTATTAATATCATATCAGAACCAGACATACTATGGGAGAAAGTTAACTTGAAATTAAACATGAGAACAAATTCATAATTAGTGGATAAAAAAATCTGTTAATATAATAATTTGATTATTTGACCTTAAGCATTTGATAAGGTCTTTAAAAAAACTTCAGGTAGATGTAATATTAACCACTGAGCTCCAGACACATATTTCCAGCAAATCTTTAATTCCAAATTTGCAGAGCTACACAGTCAAGCACAAAGGAAGTTTACCTGCAGTAGGGTCTTTGGCCAGTGAGTTATCCAATGCACTCGTTACTGCCTGGAAAAGATTCATTTTCTGAGTCTGCCCTGTGAAAATTTTTAAAAAAGTGACATTTCACACATCGTCAAATATACTTAAAAAAAACTCTTTCACAGTTGATTACAATGTGATTAAAATCAAAGCAGAAAAGATGGTACAGAATATATATTATATGAATTTATTGGATGATTTACAATGATGCTCTGGGGAAGATACAAAAGCAATACAGACTTTAAGATGCTTGGTGATGAGGCAAAATTAACACATATTAAACAATTTAAAAACAAATATAAAAAGGAAGAAAGAATATTATCAACTGACCAAATGTGAGTAGACAATAAGTAAAAGCTATAGAAAGTCAGAGAAGGAACAAGCCAGAGAGTGACCTGGGAAGATGCTCTGGAAGAGCATTAGAAACATAAGCCATAACAAATGCACATGACCAGTGGCACGTGTTAAATATGCCAGTAAGAGCAAATGGTCGTGGGCCATAAGACAATGAGGAGGGCTAACAATATACGTCAGGACCCAGACCTGTCAGCACTGAGAGAATACTACGATCCCAACCCCAGCATGTGAGACTGGGTCCTTCCTATTACCTTACTGCTCAAGCAGAATCTCTGCAAGCCCACCTCTATCTCCCTAAATGAGTTTCTGAGAGGATTAAATGAAACAATACATGTAAAGTGCCTGAAACAGTGTGTGCTGAATATTAACTATTTATTGTTAGCTTTTAGACTTTGTCCATGTCCTTCATCTTGACCTTGGCATTATTCTGAATGGTATAATGCTTTATTTGGTAAAGTGCCAAATACTGGGATTCAGAAACATCATTACTTTAGAGCTTTGTTTAAGGCTCAGTGCTGTCCAGTGCCCACAGTCATCTTAGAACTTTAGGTCAGCTCCTCTCCCAAAGAACCATTCAGAGCAGAAAATGCTACTGCCTGGATCTTCTCTGACCCCAGGCCCAGTCTTCATTTTAATGCCTGATCAATGCACTGATACCACACTGACCCACAGCCATGCTGATATTAAATCCCTTTAACACCTACTGCTTGCCCTGACTACTGTCCTCTGTATTCCTCAGTAGCCTGACAAGTTCTACAACCAAGGTCTAAGTTCTCAATGTGAGTCACAAAGGTACTGCTACTGCCATCTTTTTCCTGGAGACCCATAATCTTCTCAAGCCCATCTTGGATCCACAGCAGGCTCTGATCTATGACATCTTAAAGCTTCCATATCCACTAACACCAGACCTTTTGATTCTCTACCTGCTCGGGCCTCAGACATCTCTCTCTCTCTCTGACCCTTTCAACATTGATGGCTTCGGTCTTGGCAATACACAATCAGTTATGCCCTGCTGCTCTCTGTGCCCAGAATAAAGGCCTGTTTCTACTCCTCTGAAGGGAATAATAGGTATTTATTCAAGAAACTATGTCATATCATTTCTGCCAAAGGATACACAATCACATAGCATGTCCACAATCACTTCATAACTTATTTTTCTTCAGGCTAAGACTTTATCACTTAATAGATATTTTCCTTAAATCCTTCTCTGTTCTATGGAAATTCTCTAAAGTGTTTAGGTACATAGCATCATATGATAATGGTTTAGGGTAAACTTTTCT
>JAVSCE010008469.1:0-265942 GCA_032199065.1 Smutsia gigantea
TTGGATTAAGTGTGCTGGTAAATGTTTAACAACAGGCTTTCCAGGTTATGTAACATTTCTTGATGTCCTAGGAAAATTACTTTCATCATGCCAACTTGAATCTACCAATGCAATTGAAATTCAAGATAGCAGCATGAGAGGTGAGACAGAGAACTCCTCCCAAAACCACAGATAGCGTGAAAATATAGTTAATACAACAAACCCTAAAACAGCAACAGGAAAGAAGGCTGCACCAGACTGCATACAGACTTCACGAGCAGAGCAGACCTCACAAAACAGGGTAACGTACGAAAGCCTTGAACTGGCGGGACCCAAGCCCTTCCTCCACTTGAGCTTACCGGCGGGCAGAAGAGAAATGGAGTGGGGGAGGAGGCGGAAGCCTGGGACTGCTGAACACCTAGCCCTGTGGTGCTCTGGAAGATGGGGAGCTGGGACAGGTGGAGTGCTTGAGAGACATATTCTGGCCATTTGTGGAGGACAGAATCCACACCTGGCCGCTCTGCAACAATGGAAAGGCGGGCAATCTGACAGGCTTCCTAGCAGCAAGAGGGCTGCTGAAGGGGTGGGATTTGCATGGAGCTTGCTGCGCAGGAGAAGGGATACAGGTGCAAGGTTGTCTGGGCACAATCTGCCCAGCACATTGGGAACTTTGGGGAGCTTCAGGTGCTCCATCCCCCTGGCTGGCTACACAGCTCCGAGGCCCCCCAGTTGCCAAACCTTCCTACTGGCCTGCAGGCACATGCTCACAAACGGCAGTCACTGCTCTGGGGTCAGGCCAGCCAGAGGGAGGCCCCACCTACAACAGCTAGAGACACAAAGCACAGAGCCTTCCACCTGTGTACTCAGCCCACTGGCTCTGATAAGGGAGACAGACAGGGCAGACGGGAATTAGGAAACAGATCTTTCTTCCCCCCAGGGACAAGCTCCGCTCTGCTACGACCCCTAACCTCACTCTAGGGGCTGAGCAGCTCCAGAGACTAGAGCTTCTGGGAAATAGAGGGCATCACACAAAAATGTGATATCTTAAAAGAACATGGTACAGACCAAAATCTCAAAAAAACAGAAAAAGGGCCAAATGAAACTGAACTCACCAATCAACTTGAAAGAGAATTCAAAATAAAAATCATAAACATGCTCATGGAGGTACAGAAAAATATTCAAGAACTCAGGAACAAATTTAAGACAGCGATTCAATCATTAAGAAATTCCATATCTGAAATGAAACATACAATGGAGGGATTTAAAGCAGACTAAATGTAGTAGAAGAGATGGTATATGGAATATAAATTAGAGAAGAGGAATACAAAGAAGCTGAGACAAAGAGAGAGAAAAGAATCTCTAAGAATGAAAGAATATTGAGAGAACCATGTGACCAATCCAGATGGAACAATATTCGCATTATAGGGGTATCAGAAGAAGAGGAAAGAGAAAAAGGGATAGAAAGTGTCACTGAGGAGGTAATTGCTGAAAACTTCCCCAGTCTGGGGAAGGGCAGTCTCTCAAGCCGTGGAGATACACAGATCTCCCAACACAAGGGACCCAAGGAAGACAACATCAAGACATATAATAATTAAAATGGCAAAGATCAAGGATAAAGACAGACTTTTAAAAGCAGCTCGAGAGAGAAAAAAGATCACATACAAAGGAAAACCCATCAGGCTATCATCAGATTTCTCAACAGAAACCCTACAGGCCAGAAGGGAGTGGCATGATATATTTAATGCAATGAAGCAGGACCTCGAACCAAGAACACTCTACCCAGCAAGGTTATCATTTAAATTTGAAGGAGGATTAAACAATTTTCAGATAAGCAAAAGCTGAGAGAATTTACCTCCAACAAACCAACTCTACAGTGCATTTTGGAGGGACTCCTATAGATGGAAGTATTCCTAAGACTAAATAGGTGTCACCCAAGGTATAGAGAAAGAGCACAGAATATGATTCATAACATACAAAGAATGGAGGAGGAAGAAAAAGTAGGAAAAGAAAAGAATCTTTAGGTTGTGTTTGTAATAGCATACAAAGTGAGTTAAATTAGACTGTTAGATAGTAAGGGAATTACCCTTGAACCTTTGGTAGCGAAGAATCTAAAGCCTGCAATGGCAATAAATACATACCTATCGATAATCACCCGAAATGTAAATGCTCTGAATGCACCAATCAAAAGACATAGAGTCACTGAATGGATAAAAAAACAAGACCCATCTATATGCTGCCTACAAGAGACTCATTTCAAACCCAAAGACATACACAGACTGAAAGTAAAGGGATGAAAAAGATATTTCATGCAACTAATAGTGAGAAAAAAGCAGGAGTTGCAGTACTTGTATCATACAAAATAGACTTCAACACAAAGAAAGCCACAAGAGACAAAGAAGGGTGTTACATAATGATAAAGAGGTCAGTCCAACAAGAGGATATAACTGTTATAAATATCTATGCACCCAACACAGGATCACCTACATATATGAAACAAATACTAACAGAATTAAAGAGGGAATTAAAAAACAATGCATTCATTTTAGGAGACTTCAACACACCACTCACTACAAAGGACAGATCAAACAGACAGAAAATAAATAAAGAGACAGAGGCACTGAACAACATATTAGAACAGGTGGACCTAATGGAGATCTACAGAACACTCCATCCAAAAGCAACAGGATACACATTCTTCTCAAGTGCACATGGAACATTTTCAAGAATAGATCATATACTAGGCCACAAAAAGAGCCTTTGTAAATTCAAAAGGATTGAAATTGTACCAACCAGCTTCTCAGATCACAAAGGTATGAAACTAGAAATAAATTACTCAAGGAAAATGAAAAAGCCCACAAACACATAGAGGCTTAATAACTTGCTCCTAAATAATAAATGGATCAATGACCAAATAAAAATAGAGATCAAACAATATATGGACACAAATGAAAACAATAATTCAACACCATTAAATCTGTGGGACGCAGCGAAGGCTGTGCTAGGAGGGAAATATATTGCAAGACAGGTCTATACCAGGAAAGAAGAAAATCCCAAAAGAACAGACTAAACTCACATTTAATTAAATTAGAAAAAGAAGAACATATGGGGCCCAAAGTCAGTAGAAAGAGGGACATAATAAAGATTAAAGCAGAAATAAATAAAATTGAGATGAATAAAACAATAGAAAGAATCACTGAAAGCAGAAGCTGGTTATTCGAGAAAATAAACAAAATAGATAAACCCTTAGCCAGACTTATCAAGAAAAAAAGAGAGTCCACACACATAAACAGATTCAGAAATGAGAAAGAAAAAATCACTACAGACACCACAGAAATACAAAGAATTATGAGAGAATACTATGAAAAATTATATGCTAACAAACTGGAAAACCTAGAAGAAACAGACAACTTTCTAGAAAAATACAACCTACCAAGGCTGATCCAGGAAGAAACAGAAAATCTGAATAGACCAATGACCAGCAAAGAAATTGAATTCGTAATCAAAAAACTACCTAAGAACAAAATGCCTGGACCATATGGTTTCACTGCTGAATTTTATCAAACATTTAGTGAAGACCTAATACCAATCCTCCTTAAAGTTTTCCAAAAAGTAGAAGAGAAGGGAATACTCCCAAACTCATTCTACGAGGCCAACATCACTCTAATACCAAAACCAGGCAAAGACACCACAAAAAAAGAAAATTACAGACCAATATACCTGATGAACGTAGATGCAAAAATACAAAACAAAATATTAGCAAACTGAATTTAAAAATACAACAAAAGGATCATCCATCATGATTAAGTAGGATTTATTCCAGGGATGCAAGGATGGTACATTTGAAAATCCATTAACATCATCCACCACATCAACAAAAAGGACAAAAACCACATGATCATCTCCATAGATGCTGAAAAAGCACTTGACAAAATTCAACATACATTCATGATAAAAACTCTCAACAGAGTGGATATATAGGGCAAGTACCTCAACATAATAAAGGCCATATATCACAAACCCACAGGAAACATTATACTTAACAGTGAGAAGCTGAAAGCTTTTCCTTTAAGATTGGGAACAAGACAAGGATGCCCACTCTTCCCAGTTCTATTCAACATAGGACTGGAGGTCCTAGCCATGGCAATCAGACAACACAAAGAAATTAAAGGCATCCAGATTCGCAAGGAAGAAGTTAAATTGTCCCTATTTGCAGATGACATGATAGTGTACATAATAAACCCTAAAGAATCCACTCCAAAACTATTAGATCTAATATCTGAATTCAGCAAGGTTAAGGGATACAAAATTAATACACAGAAATCTGTGGCATTCCTATGCACTAACAATGAACTAACAGAGAAAGAAATCAGGAAAACAATTCCATTCACAATTGCATCCAAAAGAATAAAACACCTAGGAATACACCTAACCAAGGAAGTGAAAGACTTATACTCTGAAAATTACAAGACACTCATGAGAGAAATTAAAGAAAATACTAATATATGGAAACACATCCCATGCTCATGGATAGGAAGAATTAATATTGTCAAAATGGCCATCCTGCCTAAAGCAATCTACAGATTCAATGCAATCCCTATCAAAATACCAACAGCATTCTTCAATGAACTAGAGAAAATAGTTCTAAAATTCATATGGGACCACAAAAGACCCAGAATAGCCAAAGCAATCCAGGGAAGGAAGAATAAAGTGGGGGGAATTATGCTCCCTGACTTCAAGCTCTACTACAAAGCCACAGTAGTCAAGACAATTTGGTACTGGCACAAGAACAGACCCATAGACCAATGGAACAGAATAGAGAGCCCAGATATAAACCCAAGCATATATGGTCAATTAATATACAATAAAGGAGCCATGGATATACAATGGGGAAATGACAGCTGGTGTTGGCAAAACTGAACAGTTACATGTAAGAGAATGAAACTGGATCATTGTCTAACCCCATACACAAGAGTAAACTCCAATTGATCAAAGACCTGAATGTAAGTCATGAAACCATAAAACTCTTAGAAAAAAACATTGGCAAAAATCTCTTGGACATGAATATGAGCAACTTCTTCATGAACATATCTCCCTGGGCAAGGGAAACAAAAGCAAAAATGAACAAGTGGGACCATATCAAACTAAAAAGCTTCTGTACAGCAAAGGGCACCATCAATAGAACAAAAAAATATCCTACAGTATGGGAGAATGTATTCATAAATGACATATCTGATAGGGGTTGACATCCAAATTATAAAGAGCTCATGCACCTCAACAAACAAAAAGCAAATAAGTCAATTAAAAAATGGGCAGAGGATCTGAAAAGACACTTCAAAGAAGAAATTCAGATGGCCAACAGGCACCTAAAAAGATGCTCCACATCGCTAATCATCAGAAAAATTCAAATTAAAACCACAATGAGATATCACCTCACACCAGTTAGGATGGCTGCCATCCAAAAGACAAACAACAACAAATGTTGGCAAGGATGTGGAGAAAGGGGAACCCTCCTACACTGTTGGTGGGAATGTAAAGTAGTTCAACCATTGTGGAAAGCAGTATGGAGGTTTCTCAAAAAACTCAAAATAGAAATGCCATTTGACACAGGAATTCCAGTCCTAGGAATTTACCCTAAGAATGCAGCAGCCCAGTTTTAAAAAGACATATGCACCCCTATGTTTATCGCAGCACTATTTACAATAGCCAAGATATGGAAGCAACCTAAGTGTCCATCAGTAGATGAATGGATAAAGAAGATGTGGTACATATACACATTAGAATATTATTCAGCCATAAGAAGAAAAAAATCCTACCATTTGCAACAACATGGATGGAGCTAGATGGTATTATGCTCAGTGAAATAAGCCAGGTGGAGAAAGGCAAGTATCAAATGATTTTACTCATCTGTGGATTATAAAAACAAAGCAAAAACTGAAGGAACAAAACAGCAGCAGACTCACAGAACCCATGAATTGACTAATAGTTACCAAAGGGAAAGGAACTGGGGAATATGGGTGAGAAAGGAGGGATAAGGGGAAAAAAGGGGTATAAGATTAGCATACATAATGTAGCAGGGGCGGGGGGATACGGGGATGACAGTATAACACAGAGAAGACAAGTAGTGATTCTATAGCATCTTACTACACTGATGGACAGTGACTGTAATGGGATAGGTGGTGGGGACTTGATAATAGGGAGAGTCTAGTAACCATAATATTGCTCATGTAATTGTACATTTACGATATCAAAAAAGAAAAAAATCTACCAATGCAAGTGGAGTTAGAAGAGTTGTATGGAATAAGCTTTGTGAGCCAGCATGAGCAGACTCCAGCACTTGCTGCAAAGGAAACTTGTGAAAGTGACTATTTTGATTTCCATTTTCAGGGATGGAAGCAGAGTCTTAGCAGAATGGAATACCTTACCTAATCTTATGTACCTAGGCCATGAGGGAGAAATGTAGTTAGGAACTGTAGTTACACATGCAAAACACTATGTGGTATACTTTGTTTTTACTCTTGATTCAAGTGTTGAGGTTCCAAATCCCGTGTTCATTTTGTTGATGTTAGGGTAACTTTTAGGCACCTCTGGTTATTTCTACTCCCCGTCCTAGGAGACATAACCAGAGGCTTCTGTTTCTAATACTGTTGAAGTCTAAGAGGACCTAAAGGATTTATAAAACCCTTCTTCCCAGATCAGACTTTGGAATTAAGACAGAGTTCAAAATACATAAAGTTGATATTAATAAAATGGTTTGTGCTGCAAGGAACTAGTCTTTCTAGTGCTGAATCCCAGGGTTAGACATTCCTACACATCTAGTGACAGACTATGTTAGGCCAAGACAGGCCTTTCTTCACTGAAACTAGGGCATTGAAAACAGAATAGCATGTCCCCCCCTGAAAGCAGTTCATTTACAAGCAGAAGAGGGAGTACGTTGCTTATGTCTGAGTTTCCAAACTCAGCAGATAGGTTACTCCATGTCCCCTTGTATGGGAATCAACCCCAATCCTTCTCAAACACTTCCAAAAACTATTAAGAAGAGAGAAATTCATTCTAGGAGACCAGTATTACTACTGTGATACCAAAGCCAGACAAAAACACCGCAAAAAAGAAAACGAGACCTCTACCCCATATGAAAATAGATGCAAAAATCCTCAACAAAAAGCCAGTGATTGAATGCCACAGTATATACAAAGGATATACACTATAAACAAGTGCGATTAGTCCCAGGAATGTAAAGTTGGTTCAACTTAAGAAAAGCAGTCAGTTTAACACACATAGTACTAGATAAAATAGGGAAAAAATTTCCACATAATCATCTCAAATGATACAGAAGAAAAGTATTTGACAAAATCCAATACCCTTTCCTGATAATAACACTGAACAAACTAAGGGAGAAAAATGACCTTCAGAATGCAAATGGAGATTCCTTCGCAGGGAAGGAAACATTAGGAATGGGGAAAAAGTCTCCTCACTAAAAAAAAATGTGAATTTTGTCAATTGCCTTAATTTTCTGACACCTGCTTGGAAAGAACCATTTGACTGACATGGAAGTTGTTATGGCAGGAAGAAATAGAGGGAAAAATTTTGAAGCAGACCCGGGCAGATTGCATTGCATAACACAATTATATGAGTATTGGTTTTAATTTTGAATTGCTATTTATTAGTATATGATCTTTGGGTATCTTAAGCTTTGTGAGTTCAGCTTCCTCATCTATAAATGATTACAGTAATTCTTAATTCCCAAGGTTGTTACAGAAGCAAGGTTAACAAGTGTGAAGAGTCTGGCATGGATTAGGGACTCAGATTAGGGACCTCCAAAGATAATTTTACTAGTATTCATAATTGTGGGAAGCAGGGTAGTAGGATGGGAGGGGAGTCAAGTTAGCCAAGAGGACACTCACTGAAGAAGTAGATCTGTATATATGCTAAGGAAATTAAATCACTATCATGAAAAGATATTTGCATCTCACGTTCAGCGCAACATTGTCACAATAGCCAAGACAAGGAAACAATCAAATGCCAACTGAAGGATGAATGGATAAAGAAAATACAAAATATATAATGGAATATTATTCAGCCCTAAAAGAGAAGAAAGTCCTGCCATTTGGGACTACAGTGATGAAACTAAAGGGCATGATACTAAGTGAAATAAGTCAGACAGAGAAAGACAAATACTATACAGTCTCACTTATAGATGGACTCTAACAAAACCAAACTCATAGAAACAGAGAATAGAATGGTGGCTTCTGGGGTATAGGGCATGGGGGAAATAGGGAGATGTTGGTGTAAAGGTAAAAAACTTCCAGTTGTAAGACAGGTGCTGGGCAACTAATGTGCAGCATGGTGACTATAGTGAACAATACCATATAGTATACTGGAATGTTGCTAAGAGAATAGATATTAAATGTTCTCACAACGAAAAAATACTGTAATATGTGAGGCAAAGGATGTGTTAACTATCTTTATCATGATGTTCATTTAGCAATATATATACACATATCAAGTCATCACATTGTACACCTTACACTTACACAATGGCATGCCGATTACATCTTAATAAAGCTGGGAAAGAAAGGAAAAATGGAGTGTGACAGCACGCAAAAGAGAAGAAAGAACCAGAAACTCTCAGTTTATTCCATGATGGCTTGTGCAGTCCTGAGTATCATGAATCTGATGCTGGGGGCTTTCACCTCACTCACCTGTAAGATGGAACAGGTGAGTTACATGATCTCCATGATCTCTTTTAACTCTAAAATTCAGTGACTCTACAAAGTGGAGATGGCACAAAAAGGAGATGAGAGAATTCCACATGCACCCTTTTGAGTATAATTGTAGAACTTGTTTGAATGCAAGCTCCAATTTATTTCCACCAAAGGTAACAAAAGGAAAGAACACCAACATATCAGCACACCCCATTTTGGCTCTAAAAGGCTTCCAGATTGCATCTAATTTTAAACCACTTTCTGGAGGCCATAGAGGTGCCTGTGGACAGCTTGACGATAAATCTTTCTGCACACATAACTCTCCTCCTCATCTCAGTGTGAGGAACGTGAGCACTTCAAGCTTCCTCCTCCAGAGTCATCAATCTGGCACCTGTCACCAGCATCTGATTCATTATAAAAATATTTAATTCTTCCAAGATGAATTGGCAGAACATCCAAAGAGAGGGAATAAATGGCACAGGGGAGATGGAAAAGGCTGTTTATACGGAGGGCTTTTGCTTGGCTCGGTATACAACAAACAATTTTAGAGGGAAACCAAATCCAGCAGTTTTCTTTATCATCAATATAACCAGCACCATTTTGGCCAAGTTCAGCAGTAACTATTAATAACCCATTAACTGTTCTTGCCTCACCACTTTCTAAAATTGTCTCCTGTGGGAATCCTTATCTCCACTAATCTTCAGTAGCCCCACACATTCAAAGTCACAGTTAAGGAGCTGGTTGTCTTACAGACCTGTTCCACTTCCAAGATTTCAAACTTAGGAGGCCCTTTTACTAATTACAGCCTTAAAAAACTTTCGTAGCTTCCCACACCTATAGGATAATGTTCAAAGCCCTTACCTTCAAACATCAATTGTCATTTGCCTTCAACCTATCTTCTCTGCATCAAGACATTTCCATCACTCTGAACTAATCATGACTCCTGGCTTTATGTTCACCTTGTTCTGGAATGTTCTTTCTTAATAGCTCTACCTTGGAGTTTCTCGCCCTTATGACTAATAACATTTGGGGCCAGAGAAGTCTCTGCTGTGGGAGCTGTTCATGTGCTGTATGATGTTCTGCAGCATTGCTAGTACACTCCAAGTCGCAACAAACCAAAATGTCCCCTGGAGGGTCAAAATGCCTCTGTTTGAGAGCTACTGCTCTACTTGAAAAACTTCTCATCAGCCTTCACTATCTAGTTCAAATGTTACCTATTCTGAAGAGACTTTCTACCTTCTTTAGGGAAACCAACTCATCTCCTCCCCTGCCTTTACTGTAACTTCGGTAGGCATGCTATGATATAGTTGTTTATATAGAACTTGTCTCCTCAACTAGATCGAGCTTCTCTAAGACAGGGACCTTGTCTTATCCAACACTGTATTCTCATCTAGCATAGTGTCTGGAACTAGAACGATAGTTAGTGACCAAAATCTGTTAGTTTATATGATATTTATATCAGTCCTGTGAGGGAGAGAGCAAATACTATGAGCAAATACTATTTTTTTAAATTAGGTAGATTATTTTTCCACTGAGAAAATGCACTTCCCATTGCAAGTGACAGTAATGTAGCTTAAATGGCCTGGGAAAAACAAGACATGTTCATATATGTAGTATAAAAAACAAAATCCAGATTTGGATTTCAGGTGTAGTTGGACCCGGGTGAACAGATCCTTGGCAGAAACAGTGCATAATTACCACAGATTAGGTGTCCAGAAACTTGAGTATAGGAGATAAATAAATTTCAGTGTATTATCCCAAAACAGAATCAGCCAGGGTTTGAGGGTGAGAGAAAATGATGACATGGATTTCATCCAGGTTTGCCTTAACCTCTGTTCTAACACTTCTGTTAGTAGAGAAAATGGTGTATTTGAGATAAGAACTCAGATGATGAGTGTGGATCCCTATTATTTCTATTATATCTCACAGAATTATACTCAAGACTCACTGACTTTCACATCCTATGTAAAATTTGATATTTTCCAGGTCAAAGGAACCTAGAGCTGTGTAATTTTATAGTCTTAGCTATATCCATTCCCAAGAATGACTTAATTTAGTCAATAATTCTGCTATTCATTGATTCCCTATCACTCAGACTTAATGTCTGGGTCCAATGCCTTAAACCACTCTGTGCCAGTGATGAGTCATTCATTTTTGTTTGACTGACTGGTAAGGCCAGAAATTTTTAGTTTACATCCTCTAAGTTTTTTTTCCCCCTGAGGGAAAGTCTAGCCATAAACTACACAACAGACTTGAAACCAGACCTCTTGGTGCATGAATAATGAGTTTCCTTTATCAATATGGCATAAATTAACACATGGTAAACTTCACAGCAAGGGAATACCATAGATGGGTCAGGTAGGTGAATTCCCTGGGACACAGATCAGATGAGGGTTTTCCAGGTATCTAAAAAGATTGTAATTTGAAGATACCATACAAGACAGCTCTTTCTTGGAACAAGACTTCCCAAAAAGCCATAATACAAATCTCTGGGCTGAGATAACCATATAAAGTAGAAATACCCAAAGTAGGAGTGTGATAACTTGGAAATTATCTATTTTAGCAGGACATGAGTCAAGTCACAGAATCACAGAATATCAGAGATAGAAGAGATTTTAACCATAAGTTGCAAACCTTTTATTTGTGATGGTGTGAATATTGGTCTAGAGAGACAAAACGTCTAGGCTGAAACTACAGAGTGGCAGAGTCAGGATTAGAACCAAGAACAAAGATGTGTTAACACTGCGCTTGCATACCAGTATTACCTTTGATTCTCATAATGTGCCTGCTATATACTATTACTATTATTATTTCGATTTTAGAACAATACCATCTGTATCTGAAACGACTAAACCAGCATCGTTTAGTAAATATCAGGGTTGAAATTATGATGCTAGAATTGGTCTCCCTGTTGTAAGCTCGGATTTTTTTCCCAGTACTGTCTATGAAATAAAAGCTGAAGATTAAAGGGGTCTCCCTGCTGTAGGATTGGTAATCACTGCCTCTGCCTAGTGAAGTCTCCCTCAGAACACATCCCATGTACCATAGCGGGCTTGCGTGAAAGCAGACGCCTGCAAGAGCTAGGGCAGGTGTGCTCTGAAGAAAGAGTCTTCAGGGAGGCAAGGGATGATTAAATAACAAGGGTACAGCATGAATTCAAATGTGCTCAGCCTTTGAGTCACATCATCACATTTAATTATCACAATCATCCTTTGATTAGATTTTGTTTTGCTTTACAAATGAAGGAATTGAGGCTCAGAGAAACGGCGTCCTCAGTTCAAGTTCACTCAGTCATTAAGCGGAGATGAGAACCTATGCCTGTGGGGCACCCCATCCGCCCTCTCCCCATGCTTCATCTGGGCTCTCCACCGAGAGAAACAGAGCAGCAACAGAGAAAACCTGATTCATTTTCCTAGTAGAATTAAGATTAAACTCGGGTGGTTCTCGGGCAACCTGTCCAACAACTCATCTGCCTTGAGCCACAGTATACTCATCCGCATGAAGCTGAAATCAAACCAAAGCCCTGTCCAGAGCACAAATCTCATCTTTCTTCTCTGGACTCCGTTTGTTTCTGCCAATGGAATGAAAGATTTCTCATCTCTATCCCGGTCAGATACTAGGGGCTTGCCTGCTCTCGTTTTCCAGAAATACAAGCCTACTAATGGCTCCTTGATTTTTTTAAGTTACATATTTTACTGGAGTTTTAGGGAAGGTGTGGGGAATATTTTTTTTTTATCTAAAAATAAGAGTTGGATGATAGCTGAACTGCGGCATTTATAGTGTGTTGGGGAAAAGAAATGGTCTAGGAATGAACTATATCTGGGTCCAGTTACTGGAACTGCTTTTTACTAGTTATGTTACGATAGGCAGAATCTTCAACCATTCTGAGCTTTCCTCTATTTTCTTATCTCAGAAAGAAAAGTGTAATTAGTGACTTAATCATTGATTAATAGTAATAATACACACACCCAATAATAACAGGATGGTATGTAGTCTTGAAGATTAAATGATATATAATAGTTGTATATTTAGTACAGACCCATGGTATGCCTTCAATAAATAAATATATATGTTGTGTATAAGTATATAAATACATGTTTATGTATAAAATATATAAATCATCTGTAAAGAGGGTAATATTCTTTAGTGAGATTGCAGAGGTGATCAAATGAGATACATAGGAAAGCACCTAGTATAATGCTATTGGGTGTTCAATGTGTATGGTAGATGTTAAAAAGTCAATTCAATGCATATAGCTCTGCTTTGTGTGACTCCTTTTCCCTAATCTGCAGCCTGTATCCCACCCCTGAATGACCACATTCTTAGAATTATTTGCAGTAGGGAAGCATTCCTGCTAGGTTCCCATGCATCTCAAACTCAATCATAGAGCTGGAGAGGAGTTTAAATGCCATGGTTCTCTAAGGAAATAATGAGAGATGTGCACTTGTATGATCATCATAGTGCTGTTTCGGTATTACAATGTCATTAAAACCCACAATCTACAAGCAGAGAACTGTAAATTAACTTGTGAAATATCTACACAATTAAATCTTACACAGCCAATAAAAAGCATACTATGTAGAATGTTTGACAAATTTGTCTGATCACAGGAGTCTCCTGGTGTGATTTATAAAAGCACAAGCTCCACTCTAGACTTACCCTAGAAGTAAAATGTCCTTGAGAAGAGATTGGAAATATGTATTTTTATCAGGTGCCCCAGGTGATTTTCATGATTAGGCAAATCTATGAAATTTTGTTACAGAAAATGTATTTTTTTTAATGTTAAGGGAAAAACATCAAACAACTAGTACCATTGCTTAACAGTTTTACAAAATATAATGGTTAAAAAGAAACAGGAGCTCTTTCTGGCTATTGAGATTTTTTATTCAGTGTTAAGAGCATGTTATTTAGTGTCAAAAGACTTGGTTTAAATCTCAGAACTGCTATTTAATAGCTGTATATCTCTAGGCAAGTACTGAACCCTTCTATGCCTTAGTGTCCTCATCTTTAAAATGGGGAAAATAAAAGTACATTTTATGTGTCATTGTGAGGATGGAATAATATAATCAATATAGTTTATTGTTAATATACTTATGGAAGAAATAAGATGATACAGAATTAGTCTCTCACCACGACTCACTAGATAAATATAGGAAACAACTATTTGCAGAAACTGGGCAGCAAGCAGCTGAGATACAACCCATCTACCTGACTGGGGGCCGTCATCTCCAGCCTATATCCTGGTGACAGTCTTCTAAACTGTCTCAACCTCTACTATTAACTGTGTACCAGGTGGCCAGAATGATCTTCCAAAGTCACTTCTCTGTGTACATTTGTCAGTGGCTCTCTACTACTGACAATCAGATTTGGCCTTCCGAGGATATTTTTTCAGTCTCTTGTCTTCAATCAACATACTGACCTCCCCGCCAAGCTGGGCATCCCATAAGGACTGGGGCTGCATGTCAGTCTCTGCTCTCTCCCTGGGATAACCTTAGCACAATGACTGACTGACTGACTGACTGCATGTCCTTCCTGCCTTCCCTTCTGTAGCTGGACCTGGTGATTATCTCTGATTATAATATCTGGTGGTTATCCTCAGCTCCCAAGGCCGGATCTATGTTCAGGAGGTACCATTAAATGCTGCCACAACTGAGGCTCCTCTGGGTCTGTTTCCCTGAGTGAAGCGTGGCTACCTAACCCATGGCAAAGTAATCTCATATCATCTCTTGCCGAAGTCATGGAGGAAAACACCCCGAAAGCTCACTTGCCCACCATGAGCCTTTAGGTTCTATCCTAGGAATCCTGCCTCCACATTTCTCTGTAACTCACTGGTCAGGATGTTAATAAGACTGATGTGCACTTATCCCAACATATGATGAAATATCTGTTCTACTGTAAGCTCCAAGCAACACTCAACCTCTAGAGGCTTAGTCTGAGACACGCACGAACTGTTTAATTTCTTACAGTTTCATCTTCAACAGATAGATGGAGAGAGTCAGCTCCAACTGACTCTCTCATCAATAAGGGCACACCAAAACAGATACTAAGAGCAGAAACAGACATACCAAAAAAAAGAGTTATAGAATGGAGGGCAGTGTCAGCTCAAAGGTGACAACCCCCAAAAGACACTTAAAAGTGCAACAGAAAGGCCCTAAGAAGCAAAAAGAGTCACTGATAAGACATGAGAGGTCACAACAGCCTATGACTGGTCCTAAGAGGTTTTGGCAAGCTCCTGAGAGACTGTCAGCCTCCAGAAGATTCCAAAAGGTGGTGATTGGTCAAAAATCAAGAGCAGAATTCACAAGACTTGGAGACACAGAGCTAGGTTGAGAGGACCTGAAGGTGACTGGCGTGAGAGATCATAAAAAGCCCCGAGTTATGGGTTGACGGGTAGTAACAGGGAAGAAGAGCAGAGATGGGTCTCACATGAAGGTCCTCTTTAAATTTACCTCAGCTTCTCCCCATTTCCCTTAAGAAAAAACAACCCAAGCACTTGGCCATGACCCTCAAAATCTGCCTCTTATTTATAATTCCAGCCTCTTCTTATTTTTGTTCTCCCACATTTCTATGTAGAGAGTAGCTAGAGCTCTCCCAGCTCAATGCCTCAGAACACTGCACTCCCCTCATTCAGAAATCTATTCTGCTCCTCTCATCCTTCAGTGGGTAATTCTCACTCATCTGTGAGGGCTCAGCTTCTGGGCCACCTTCTGGAATCCTTACCTGACCCCTCCAGTCTAAGCATGGTGCCTTCCCCCACCTGCATGTTCCATTACCACCTGTGGGAGAGGCAGTGGAAGACTGATAAGTTCTATGAAACAGTGCCAGCACCCAAAAGGTCCTGAAAAGTAGTTACCTCCAGGGGAAGCGATAAGCAGAGGTAGAGGGTGGTAGAAGGCCGGGAGCAGTGTTAGGTGGGAGAGTCTAGGAGGAACAATGTGAGGATGGAAGAACCTTTGAGAAGAGGTCAGAGGCCACACACAAGGATGCGTGGGCAAGTGTGGACAGGTGCTATCGAAGCCGCATCCCCAGGGGAGTGCAGCAGGGCACGTCTGCCATTGACAAGCTGGGCACTTCTGGGAGTGTGTTGGTGTGTGTTCTGTGTGTGTGTGTAAACAGTGGAGAAGCATCTTCGGATTTATAGACAAAGTACATCATTACTTCAAAACCCCAAATCCCTAACCTTGCTTCTTACGCCTGGCTGGAACCCTTTTCCACACCCAACAGGGAGTTTGTGTGGACCTTGGCATACTGGCCCCAGAGCACTGAACCTGCATGGTCCTTACAGTCTGGAATCCCAGAGAGGAGAAAGCACCTTTGTGGGTAATTCTGAAAAAGTCCCAGGAGGTGCTCTCACTAGCTCAGCTTGGCTCATATGCTTATCTTTGAACCAACCACAGTGGCCAGGATGAGAGGAGCGAGGGTGGGTCTCCAACTGACATAGCCTGGACTATGGTGCGCCCTCTGGGGTTTGATGGGCGAAGAGGTTCGGCTCCCATGTCCAAGTAACATGTCCAACATTACACAATAGACCTTGTTCACAGACTTTGCACCACTATTTTCTTGTGTCTTTTGCACACTTCCAGACTCTCCAGCAGAGAATTTAGAACCTTAAAATTAAGTCAGAAAGAGCCTTGGGTGGCTCTTGAAAAGACCCAGGTTAGTGTAAACCAATAACTAATAAATGCTCTCACTTTCTGTGCATCTCACGCACTCATGAACAGTCATGTTTGGTCTGTCTATCCCTTCAGGGTCTGGGTGAGTTTGATTTTTATTAATTTTGTTTTTTTCCCATAATTCTGCTCGCTCTCAGAGCCAGGAAAATCACAGGCAAGTAGCCAAGTGCCAGAACAGCGTTAGGGAGACCTACTGATTAAAGGGACATTTTTAGGTCTCTCAGCAGGATTTGGCCACCTGGAGTGCTGGGTGACCTTGGGTCAGTTACTTCATCTCCCTGGGTTTCCCTGCTCTCTGCTTTTGAAGAAGCACTCGTCTATTTTGCCTTCTCCCTGCATGTAGGGTTGGGACTAGAGAAATCTTAGATGGCAGGAAGCCTGGTTGTATGCCAGATGGATGATTTGTGTACTTTAAATGGCTGCTTTTTTCCATCTATACTCACCTAGTGCCCTGACTCTCTCCTACTGTCCTTGGGTAATGAGCTGCCAGTTTTGGGCTCATGAAAATTCACTGAAATAAACTTTCCCCAGGCTTATATGTGGGAGGGGGTAAAAGGGTAGGAGAAAGCAGGTAAAAAACAGGAAAAAAGAAAAAGGGAACAAAGTCTCTGGAAAATATAAACGCTTCCTTTCTGGCTGCAGGTTCAACCCTGGCATCAACAAGAGCGTTAGTGTATTTATTTCCTGTCCAGAACTCCCAGGAAGTTGTTACTGTGATTGGACTGAGCTGCCTTCTCTGTTCATTCTCTGCTTAAAGAGCCAAATTAACAGATAAGGCCGACGTGAGGGAGCATCAGGAACCTTCCTGGATAGATTCCACACCTTAATAATTTATTACTAGATAATTGAAGACAATTTAGGTTTAAAAACGCAAAATGATAGTTGCTACCTAAAAAAACGAATAAGTAATTCATTCAGCACACATTTCCTGAGCAACCAGATGATGTCTCCCAGTCATTTAGCGAATGCATAGATATGGAGTGCCCTCTGCCATGCCCCTCTTCTAGGCACTGTGTCCCCCTCGGGACATAATGATGTGCAAAACAAAGACTGTGTTGTCCCTTCTGGTGCCTGAATTTTAGTGGAAGGAGATAAGCATAAACATGGACAGGTAAATGCACAGGATAATTTCAGAGAGTGGTTAAGTCATCTGCCGAAAAAGGAACAGGTGGAGCTGGACCTGGTTTAGACATGGTGGTCAGCTGATACCTCCCCCAAGAGATGTTTCAAGTGAGAATCAAAAGCTAAGGCCCATTGAGCATCTCAGTGAAAGAGCTGGGTAAGTGGAATCAAAAACTAATAAGTAATCTCACTTTCCAGTCTATCTTTGTCATTAAAAACATATTCTCTCCTGGCCTGTCCATCTCTCCAGAGCCTGGTGAATTTGCTTTTTATTAACTTTTCTTGCATATCTAGACTCTCATTTCAGAGCGGGATCAGCATCTCCCGGGCTTTGTGAAAGTTTGGGGCGCAGCTTTCCAGGCAGGGGTAGTGGCAAGGGGGCAAGTGCACAGGCCTCTGACAGAGGGAAGTCTACCTTGGGGAAGGGAACAAGCTTGCTGTGTGTGAGGCTGAGGATGACGCTGGACACTGGAAAGGGGCCTGAGGCTGCTATTCACTCGCTGACGGCACGGCGCCCGCGTGGGGCCTCGCTCCTAGGAAGCTCCTGGTCTCAGAGGAGAGAGACACATCTGGGCAGGTGCTGCCGCTGCAGGGAGATGATTCAAAATATGCTGAATGCATTCTTGAGAACACACAAAAAAATGGGGTGCACCATCCGGTAACTGGGCACTGGAGGGAGCCAACCTTCAGTGGCATACCTGGGTAGAGAGTATGGATCATGGGGTGGAAAGAGGTAGGAGTGAGTAAATCTGTCTAGTGGAATGAACAACACAGCTGTAACAGAGAAGACATTTCTACTTCTTCCTAATTCATTAAGTGGGATTATGCCAATTGGGTGGGGAAGGATGGACCTTTCAAGCAGAGAGGACAATGCTAATGAAGACCTAGAGTTATGAAAAGTCAGGACATTAAGGGAAAAGTGACCAGAAGGCTCTTTTTTTATAGGATCCAATGAGTAGAGAATGGTTGGAGATAAGTCTGGAAGAACCATTTGAGGCTGCTCTGTACTAGACTTCTTTCTACTCTGATTCTGGACCTTATTTGAAGGCCTCAGGGAGCTATGGAAGATTTTTCTAATGGAGGAATAACAGGGCACCTACTGTATTGCTGAAGGATCACTCTGATGGCTCTGTGGAGGCTATATTCAATGGGATCATAATAGAGAAGGGAAACCCAGTTAGAAGAGTAGAGCAGTAGCTCAAAACAGGTAAGGAGACCATGAATTTGGACATAGCAATGGAAACTACAGGAATAGACAGAATGCAGAAAATTTCATTTGGTCTAAGTGCCACAGGTTAATAACCAGTGACACTATCATTTCCAGTGAGCAAGACCAGTGACAAGACAATTATTTTCTAGACTGAATGGTTTCTGCTCCTCACAGGGGTCCAGGTGTATGGGTATATGATACCCAAATGGGACTATTTCTCACATGGTAGATGAATCATAGTCTCAGACCAGACCATGGTTGAATCTTTGACTCAAAATGCCTGGCCAGCTTTAAGTAATAGCATATCTTTTTTAGGATTGGATTCTTTATGTCTATTTGCCGAGGTCAGTGTTAATGGGAACCTCACACATGTGTATGTTGTTTTATGGTCTGTAAAATACGTTCATGATCATTTCCTCCACCGTCCAAAGCATCTGGTGAGGTAAGGAAAGGGAGGACAATCATGTTCATTTCATAAACAATGACATCACAGCTCCAAGAGAATAATAAGAGATTTGAATAAAACCATACAACCGCTTCACGGTAGAGCATTCAAATTCAGCATTATAATCCAAATCCCAGATCATTATGCGGGCTTTTCAATTAACTAGAAGAGACTGAACGTGATTCCTGACAGACAGAGAGGCACAAATTGTGTATTTCATCCTTTTCTTCTTCTTCTGGCAGACATCACAAACCCAACTCAGCCCTCTTTCCCACTGAACTTGGGCTCAGCCTAAGTCAATCTAAACACGCTGCTCCAGGCAGCCACTAACAATTAATTGGGATTAGCTTTAAAATAAAACATATTTCCCATCCTGGATCACATGATCTCTCGAGTCCATCCCAGCTTTCAGTTCTGTGATTTTTATATTTAATGGTGGTGATTCTAGGAACTTGATTTAACCCAGTTAAAATTCACTGGGAGCCTATGGTATTCATCCTACGACTAAAATGTGTTTTCTAGAGTTTTGTGCTCACTGTTGGGTGGAGGCAATAGGCAGATACACAGTCACTGAACTGAAGACTAGTTTAGATGCATAACCAAGCGTTATGGAAGAACAGAAGAGGCAGAAGTTAATGTTCGTACAGGGGAGAAAGATGGTTCTAGATAAAGACAAACCTGGAATCCCTATGGATAATGTAGCATCTGAGCAGAGCTTCAATTAGAGGGACCGAAGGAGACATTTTCAGCACTGACAACCTCCTGAGAAATGGCATCAAAGCGTAGAGAGACTTGGCTGTGGTAGATTGGAAACCTCCTGAAGGCTGAGTGTAGACTTCTATTCTGGATCCCATAGTGAATGGACAGATGCTACACAGGAATGCAAGCATGAATTGATTGAATAACCTTTTAAAACTCCCACAGCAAAAAAAAGAAATAATGTGCATTCTTTGGAAGCAGTTGAAAGGGAGAGTGAAGAAATGTTTTGGGTGTCAGAAAATTTGAGTTCTAGTTCTGATCCAAACTGCAACCTTGAGAAGTCATCCTCCCAAGATCTCGGGTTCAAAGATTAGAAAACAAGTTCTATCTTAAGTGCCAACTCTAGTTAATCTAGAGCAGTGGGTTGAGGAGATACTTCAAGACACAAACGGCTTTGAGGACTAGCAAGGGCTCCATGGGTGGGAGCTGGGGGCATGGCAACACCAGTGCCACACGCTTGTCAAACCCAGATGCGTCCATCTCCAACATCTCTATGAAATCTATGCACCTATGATTCTTAGCACAACTTCTGTGCTATAGCTGAACCCCACAAGACAGAAAGGCAATGAAATGAGGTAATTAATTCGGTTTCAATAGGAAAAGCAGCATTACAGCATTGGCAAGAACGAAGGAAAACTCCTGGCTACTCTTTTCATTTTGAGATACTTGTTGAAAAATTCTTGTCTCAGTTCCTGGCCATGAGCCATGGTAAAATCAGTTCCTTCTGGCCCATTACAAATTAAATAATCATAACTCTATTCATCAGAAAACCATACACAGAAGGGATGCAGAAGCCAGCGATTAGTATTAAAGCTTTGAGCCTTTCATTGACTAACTCCAAGGACCTCATGGTGACCATTTCACTTGAAACCATGAATATCCAAGCTCCTGGCTCTGTGCTTCCAGAGTAATGATTCTTCAAGTGGTTGCTTTGGGAGTATATGTCTGCATAGCCTCATTCCTGGTTTATACTAGACTGTCTGATAGTATCTGTGGAAGGAAGAGTGCCAGTAGGTTATTGTACTGAAAAACTTATTAAGCCCATATAACATACCTGAGCCATGGCTAGGCACAGAAAGAAGTCTCCCTGCTTTCTGTGCATCTATGAAAATAAGTGGTTGGGCTGGACTATGTCTGACAATCTATGAAATAGAGTGTGACAAGCCACAGAATTCTGCTCGAGTTTCTGATCACAGGAGTATGGTGATTTTTCAAGTGATACCCATGTGGATTACAGTGTGAGAGTGCCTTCTGAAGTCAGTCTGAGAGTCCATGGCTAATGTTCCCACCAGTTGTTCACTGCTCATGTCTGCCTTGTAATGCTTTCCCTGTGCTGTCTTCACTGCATCTCAGATACCTTACATCTACAGCCAGCTTCTTTTGGCTGGTAATGTGAATTTTGCCCTCTAAGAAGCTTTCTCTGAAAAGTCTACCACAGCCTACATTTAATGTCACCAGCTCTTGGTACCTTTTTTTGCAGCATGCTGTGTCGGGAGATAAGAAATCTAAGTGTGAATTCTGAATGGAGCAGTGTGATGTTGAATGCACACATTTACTCTGTGGCTCTTGGCTTTTTTTTTTTTTTTTTTGCAATTTGTTTTGTTTCCATCCATTATTTTCTTCTAGATGTTTATAGAGTGCCTAATCTGTGTAACCAGGCCCTGAGCCTTGGATAATGGGGAAAGATTGATACTATGGTACATCTTGTTTCTCTTTGTGTAAAGTTCCACTGGTTTGTTACAGGTTTGTTTAGACCTGCCATCATCTCTTTGAATGGGACTTTAATGGTTAGTTTCATTCAATCGTCTCTGTGTAGCTGGGAAAACTAAGGCTGAGAGAGGGAAGGTGATATGTCTAAGGACATATAGCTTCTACTGTACAGGGAAAATCTTGTTCTAATTCCCACTACAGGCCTTTGACATATCCCCTGCCATGCCCAGCACTACACTAGGAAGTGCAGCGAAGCGGTCAGCAGGTAAGTAAATGTCAGGTAGCTAAGGAATTAGTCATTTATTTGCAGTTTTTCTCCTCCCTTCAATTTGAATTTAAAGGCTTTCTACTATTTGCAAAGAGTGAAAAAAACATGGTCACTGCCATCTGCCAGTTCATTTCCTGGTTGGGGAGAGAGATACACACACATTTAATTTCTAGACAGTTTAGAATTTTGGTAAGCGCTATAATCACAATAAATGAAATGAAACATGTTTGAAGGCTGGAGAGGTTAATTATGCTTGGAAACATGGGCAGGTTTCTTATAGCAGGGTATCGTACCTAGAGCTGACGTGGAGGAAAGGCATTACGTGAAGATGCCTCAGTGGATGAAAGGTGTGAAAAATGCATCCAAATATCTTTTGCAGAATATACCACCAGTCCTTACAGCAACAAGAAGGGATCCCATTTTATGATCTATTGGAGATCAGCTTACTGGTCTTAATTCCACATCGTGAACTCGTTGAGGCGGTGCTGGTTTTCGCAGCCAAAGTGGCTGCAGGGCCAGTATAGGCCACATGATGGCAGTGCAGGGCCACGAAAGGATTGAGCAAGCTCTGAGCCCTCTGGAAGGGTTTGTTTGTAAAATGACGCCGAGAGAAGGGCACTCCAGACCAGAGAGGCCAGAGTGGCTGGGGTGAGCTTCTGGGAGAGGACAGTCGCCTCCAAAGCTGGCTAGGCAGGACTGTCATTGTAAATCTCTGGTCTGTCTGGAATCTCTAAAGACCACTTAGATGTTTTCTGAGGTGCAGACTGTGAAGAAAGAATCCCCTTTGAATTATACCCATTTTAAAAATAAGAGGACTTCCAATGCCTCACCCCCAGCTTCCCCACAGGTTTTCCTCCTCTGTGGTGACTGTGTCTGTAGAGGTTGAGGTGCAGTTGCTTGTTGCCGGTTGAGATGAAGTAAATGAGAGGTGATGGTGGAAAATGGAATAAATACGAGTTGCCAGAGTCCCTAAGAATATATGGTGAGGGAAAGGGCACAGTCCCCAAGCCTTCCATTCAGCTTGTCTTTCTCGGATCACTTCCTCAGTATTTGACTCATCTGTGGAATCCATGAGGGGAGTGTGAGACTGTGTTTGTAAGATTGTGTGTGAAATTGTGAGTGTAACTGTGTGTGTCTGTGATTGTGCATGTGTGTAGTGGAGGTGATAGTAATAAAGGTGGTGGTGTTGGCATGGGCCATGGTCAAGGTCATTTGGGGCTGTGAGGGGTATGGGGCAGAGAAAAGGGAAGAGAATAGGAGAGAGAGGCAGAACAAATTCCCACAAGATTCCTAGGGTTAGGGAAATGCTATGATTGGGATCTCTGGCAAAGAGTTTCAAAGCAGATTTTCTTATCCCGTTTTTCTCTGACTCCTTAATTCCTCCCCTAGGCCCCACATTCTTTCAGTGTTTGACTTGCTCTTTCTATGTCTGAATAGCCACCCCAGCCTTCTCTCTCTCAACTTCCGCTACTGTGAGTTTGTATCCTCCTTCCTGTTACTCTGGAATAGAAACTTGGTGGAGGAAAGAGAGGCATTAGGGTCAGCATCTGCACCGTCCCAAGAACAGAAAGAGAAGCCTGCCTGAGGAAGGGTCCTTGCTTCCCTGTGCATGTTGCTGGAGTGGGTGGGGAGCAGTTCTGGGGGAGAGCAGCAAGGACCAGATCAGACCTGAATCCGGAAGGTGCCATCCAGGGGGCAGCCTGCTTTACTGCTTCTGAGAGACACAAGGACGTGGACCAGGAGGTGGGAGTGGGGGAGCTGGTGCGATGGGAGGGTGTGTGTGTGTGTGTCTGTGTGCATGTGTGTGTGTGTGTGTGTGTGTGTGTGTGTGTGCGCACAGCTCTTCTTTATCTTATAAAAAACAGAAACTCTCAATTTTAAGTCACAATCAATTTCCAGAAATCATTTATTTCTAAACATTACCAGTCAAGTACCCCATTTCTTTCTGCTTTTAGATTTGGAGTGAAATTGATTTGTGTTTTTAATTTTAAAGAAATGTCCCTCTGGCTTGGAAATTCAGGGCAAGGGTTTCTCTCTCCTCCCTTTCTTCTCCAGTCTCTCTCCTCTCGACTTCTTATCCGCACCAGGGAGGGTCTCCAGAGTGGAGGCAAGGTAATCATTTTAATTTGCTTTTTTTTTTACACTCTTGGTGATACAGTGTAAGAAACATTTTTTCTAGAAGTAGATATTTGTAAAGATCATTTTCAAAGAGATACAAGGAAGAATGGTTATGTGAGGGGTATTCTAGAGAGAATGTGTTTTTTTTTTATTACCATTATTTACTAACCTTTTATTCAGGGACTGTGATGGAAGATCAACAAAACAACCCTCATCCCATAATCAATTATGGCTGGAAGACAATAAATAGCTATTCAATGTTTCTTTCATGTTCTGGGGAATAAGGATGCATCGACTATCTTTAAAGCTGGGGGCCTTTACACACACCCGGGATGGGCCATAATAATTGGCTTCTTTAATCCAATCATTTCTGCAAGCTGGGCATTGATGAAGATAACAATAATGATGATAGAAACAATACCTTACTTTGGTGTTAGCTGTTAGGTTTATAAAACAATGGCATATGCATTGTGAAACTGAAATCTTTTGACTGTCCTATGAAATAGTTATTATTGCCCCCATTTTACCAATGAGCCAACTGAGGCTCAGAGACTCTGGACTTGAAACTGTATTCCTGCCGCTACATCCAAGGAGAACAGAGGGCATATTCTCTTGCCACAGAGGTAAAGACGGAGGCCAACTGAGACAGAACACACACAACCAGGAATGAGTTGAGATGGATAGAAAGTACCTGGCACCTCTAAATTGAGCAGACCCAGAGTGGGGGATTTTTTTTTGCTTTTTAAAATTCTTTTGTTTTTATTTTTCCTTTTTTTCTTCCCTTTTTTTTAAAATTTTGTACCCCACTACAGTCACTGTCCATCAGCGTAGTAAGATGCTATAGAATCATTACTTGTCTTTTCTATAACTACTGCCTTTCCCGTGTCTCCCACTGCTGCATTAAGTGTGCTAATCGTAATGCCCTTTTCCCCCCCTTATCCCTCCCTTTCCACCCATCCTCCCCAGTCCCTTTCCCTTTGGTAACTGTTAGTCCATTCTTGGGTTCTGTGAGTCGGCTCCTCTTTTGTTCCTACAGTTATTTCTTTGTTCTTATACTCCCCAGATGAGTGAAATCATTTGATACTTGTCTTTCTCCACTTGGCTTATTTCACTGAGCATAATACCCTCTAGCTCCATCCATGTTGTTGCAAATGGTAGGATTTGTTTTCTTCTTATGGCTGAATAATATTCCACTGTGTGTATATGTACCACATCTTCTTTATCCATTCATCTACTGTTGGACACTTAGGCTGCTTCCAATTCTTGGCTATTGTAAATAGTGCTGCGATAAACATAGGGGTACATATGTCTTTTTCAAACTGGGCTGCTGCAGTCTTAGAGTAAATTCCTAGGAGTGGAATTCCTGGGTCAAATGGTATTTCTATTTTGAGTTTTTTGAGGCATCTCCATACTGCTTTCGACAATGGTTGAACTAATTTACATTCCCACCAGCAGTGTAGGAGTGTTCCCCTTTCTCCACATCCTCGCCAGCATTTGCTGTTGTTTGTCTTTTGGATGTTGGCCATCCTAACTGGTGTGAGGTGACATCTCATTGTGGTTTTAATTTGCATTTCCCTGATGATTAGCGATGTGGAGCATCTTTTCATCGGCCTGTTGGCCATCTGAATTTCTTCTTCAGAAAATTGTCTGTTCAGCTCCTCTGCCCATTTTTTAATTGGCTTATTTGCTTTTTGTTTGTTGAGGTGTG
Organism: Smutsia gigantea; assembly: GCA_032199065.1. Lineage (NCBI taxonomy): Eukaryota > Metazoa > Chordata > Mammalia > Pholidota > Manidae > Smutsia > Smutsia gigantea. The sequence goes on from JAVSCE010008469.1 coordinate 25,695, forward strand.
TGAGCTCTTTATATAATTTGGATGTCAACCCCTTATTGGATACGTCATTTATGAATATATTCTCCCATACTGTAGGATGTCTTTTTTGTTCTACTAATGGTATCCTTTGCTGTACAGAAGTTTTTCAGCTTGATATAGTCCCATTTGTTCATTTTTTCTTTTGTTTCCCTTGCCTGGGGAGATATGTTCATGAAGAAGTTGCTCATGTTTATGTCCAAGAGATTTTTGCCTATATTTTTTTCTAAGAGTTTTATGGTTTCATGACTTACATTCAGGTCTTTGATCCATTTTGAGTTTACTTTTGTGTATGGGATTAGAAGGTAGTCCAGTTTCATTCTCTTACATGTAGCTGTCCAGTTTTTCCAACAATGCTGTTGAAGAGGTTGTCATTTCCCCATTGTATATCCATGGCTCCTTTATCATATATTAATTGACCATATATGCTTTGGTTTATATCTGGGCTCTCTATTCTGCTCCATTGGTCTATGGGTCTGTTCTTGGGCCAGTACCAAACTGTCTTGATTACTGTAGCTTTGTAGTAGAGCTTGAAGTCAGAGAGCATAATTCCCTGCTTTATTCTTCCTTCTCAGGATTGCTTTGGCTATTCGGGGTCTTTTGTGGTTCCATATGAATTTTAGAACTATTTACTCTAGTTCATTGAAGAATACTGTAGGTATTTTGATAGGAATTGCATTGAATCTGTAGATTGCTTTAGATAGGTTGGCCATTTTGACAATATTAATTCTGGCTAGCGAAAAGCATGGGATGAATTTCCATTTATTAGTGTCCCCTTTACTTTCTCTTAAGAGTGTCTTGTAGTTTTCAGGGTTTAGGTCTTTCCCTTCCTTGGTTAGGTGTATTCCTAGGTATTTTATTCTTTTTGATGCAATTGTGAATGGAATAGTTTTTCTGATTTCTCTTTCTGCTAGTTTACCATTGGTGTATAGAAATGCAAAAGATTTCTGTGTATTAATTTTGTATTCTTCAACTTTGCTGAATTCAGATATTAGATCTAGTAGTTTTGGAGTGGATTCTTTAGGGATTTTTATGTACAATATCATGTCATCTGAAAACAGGGACAGTTTGACTTCTTCCTTACCAATCTGGATGCCTTTTATTTCTTTGTGCTGTCTGATTGCCGTGGCTAGGACCTCCATAACTACGTTGAATAAAAGTGGGGAGAGTGGGCATCCTTCTCTTGTTCCCAAACTTAAAAGAAAAGCTTTCAGCTTCTCGTTGTTAAGTATAATGTTGGCTGTGCGTTTGTCATATATGGCCTTTATTATGTTGAGGTTCTTGCCCTTTATACCCATTTTGTTGAGAGTTTTTATCATGAATGGATGTTGAATTTTGTCTAATGTTTTTTCAGCATCTATGGAGATGATCATGTGGTTTATGTCCTTTTTGTTGATGTAGTGGATGATGTTGATAGATTTTTGAATATTGTACCATCCTTGCATCCGTGGGATGAATTCCACTTGATCATGATGGATGATTTTTTGATGTATTTTTGAATTAGGTTTGCTAATATTTTGTTGAGTATTTTTGTATCTATGTTCATCAGGTATTTTGGTCTGTAATTTTCTTTTTTTGTGGTGTCTTTGCCTGGTTTTGGTATTAGAGTGATGCTGGTCTCGTAGAATGAGTTTGGGAGTAGTCCTTCCTCTTCTACTTTGTGGAAAACTTTAAGGAGGATGGGTATTGAGGATGGGTATTAGGTCTTCACTAAATGTTTGATAAAATTCAGCAGTGAAACCATATGGTCCAGGTGTTTTGTTCTCAGGTAGTTTTTTGATTACCAATTCAATTTCATTGCTGGTAATTGGTCTATTCAGATTTTCTGTTTCTTCCTGGATCAGCCTTGGAAGGCTGTAGTTTTCTAGAAAGTTGTCCATTTCTTCTAGGTTATCCAGTTTGTTACCATATCATTTTTAATATTCTCTCATAATTCTTTGTATTTCTGTAGTGTCCACACTGATTTTTCCTTTCTCATTTCTGATTCTGTTTATGTGTGTAGACTCCCTTTTTTTCTTGATAAGTCTGGCCAAGGGTTTATCTATTTTGTTTATTTTCTTGAAGAACCAGCTTTTGCTTTCACTGATTCTTTCTGTTGTTTTATTCGTCTCAATTTTATTTATTTCTGCTTTAATCTTTATTATGTCCCTCCTTCTACTGACTTTGGGCCTCATTTGTTCTTCCTTTTCTAGTTTCATTAATTGTGAGGTTATACTGTTCATTTGGGATTGTTCTTCTTTCCTGAGATAGGCCTGTATTGCAATATATTTCCCTCTTAGCATGGCCTTCGCTGCATCCCACACATTTTGCAGTGTTGATTTGTTGTTGCCATTTGTCTTCATATATTGCTTGATCTTTGTTCTTATTTGGTCATTGATCCGTTGATTATTTAGGAGCATGTTATTAAGCCTCCATATGTTTGTGGGCTTTTTCGTTTTCTTTGTGTAATTTATTTCTAGTTTCATACCTTTGTGATATGACAAGCTGGTTGGTGCAATTTCAATCCTTTTGAATTTACTGAGGTTCTTTTTGTGGCCTCGTATATGATCTATTCTTGAAAATGTTCCATGTGCCCTGGAAAATAATGTGTATCCTGTTGCTTTTGGATGGAGTGTTCTGTAGATCTCCGTTAGGTCCACTTGTTATAATATGTTATTTAATGCCTATGTCTTTTTATTTATTTTCTGTCTGGTTGATCTGTCTTTTGGAGTGAGTGGTGTGTTGAAGTCTCCTAAAATGAATGCATTGTTGTCTATTTCCTCCTTTAATTCTTTTAGTATTTGTTTCACATATGTAGGTGATCCTGTGTTGGGTACGTAGATATTTATAATAGATATAACCTCTTCTTGGACTGGCCCTTTTATCATTATGTAATGTTCTTCTTTGTCTCTTGTGACTTTCTTTGTTTTGAAGTCTATTTTGTCTGATACAAGTACTTCAACTCCTGCTTTTTTCTATTAATTGCATGAAATATCTTTTTCCATCCCTTTACTTTCAGTCTGTGTATGTCTTTGGGTTTGAAGTGAGTCTCTTGTAGGCAGCATATAGATGGGTCTTGTTTTTGTATCCATTCAATAACTCTATGTCTTTTGATTGGTGCATTCAGAGCATTTACATTTAGGGTGATTATCAATAGGTATGTACTTATTGCTTTTGCAGGCTTTAGATTTGTGGTTACCAGAGATTCAAGGGTAATTCCCTTACTATCTAACAGTCTATGCTAACTCACTTCATATGCTATTACAAACACAACCTAAATTTTTTTTTCCTCCTTTTTCTTCCTCCTCCGTTCTTTGCATGATATGAATCATATTCTGTACTCTTTGTCTATCCCTTGGGTGATATTTGTTTAGCCTTAGGAATACTTCCATCTATCGGAGTCTCTCCAAAATGCACGGTAAGGGTTGTTTGTGGGAGGTAAATTCTCTCAGCTTTTGCTTATCTGAAAATTGTTTAATCCCTCTTTCAAATTTAAATAATAACCTTGCTGAGTAGAGTACTCTTGGTTTGAGGCCCTTCTGCTTCATTGCATTAAATATATCATGCTGATCCCTTCTGGCCTGTAAGGTTTCTGCTGAGAAGTCTGATGATAGCCTGATGGGTTTTCCTTTGTATGTGATCTTTTTTCTCTCTCTAGCTGCTTTTAAAAGTCTGTCTTTATTCTTGATCTTTGCCATTTTAATTATTATATGTCTTGAGATTGTCTTCCTTGGGTCCCTTGTGTTGGGAGATCTGTGCAACTCCATAGCTTAAGGGCCTATCTCCTTCCCCAGATTGGGGATGTTTTCAACAATTACCTCCTCAATAACACTTTCTATCCCTTTTTCTCTCTTCTTCTTCTGGTACCCCTATAATGTGAATTTTGTTCCGTTTGGATTGGTCACACAGTTCTCTCAATATTCTTTCATTCTTAGAGATTCTTTTTTCTGTCTGTGCCTCAGCTTTTTTGTTTTCCTCTTCTCTAATTTCTATTCCATTTACCGTCTCTTCTACTACATCTAATGTGCTTTTAAATCCCTCTATTTTATGTTTCATTTCAGATACGGAATTTCTTAATGACTGAATCTCCGACTTAAATTCGTTCTTGAGTTCTTGAATAATTTTCTGTACCTCCATAAGCATGTTCATAATTTTTATTTTGAACTCTCTTTCAGGAAGTTTGATGAGTTCAGTTTCATTTGGCCCTTTTTCTGGGGTTGTGAGATTTTGGTCTGAACCATGTTCTTTTGACGTTTCATATTTCTGTGTGGTGCCCACTAGTGTGCAGAAACTCAAGTCTCTGGAGCTGCTCAGCCCCTAGAGTGAGGTTGGGGGTCATATACGGGAGCAGAGCTGGTGCCTGGGGGGAGGATAGATCTGTTTCCTGATTCCCGTCTGGGGTGCCTGTCCCCAGTGTCAGAGCCAGTGGGCCAAGCACACACGTGTAAACCTCTGTGCTTTGCATCTCTAGCTGTTGTAGGCAGGGCCTCCCTCTGGCTGGCCTGTCGCCTGCACAGTGACTGCTGGTTTGCAAGCAGGTGCCTGTAGGCCAGTAAGAAGGCTCAGCAGGCTGCATGTCACAGTGGGGGGCCTTGGAGCTGTGTAGGCAGCCAGGGGGATGTAGCACCTGAAGCTCCTCAAAGTTCACAACCAGCTGGGCAGAGTGCGCCCAGATAACCTTGTCCAGTTCTCCCTTCTCCTGTGCAGCAAGCTCTGTGCAAATCCCACCCCTTCAGCAGCCCTCTCACTGCTAGGAAGCATCTCAGACCGTCCACCCCTCCTCTGACACAGAGCGGCCGGGTGTGGATCCCGTCCTCCACAAATGGCCAGAATGTCAGTCTCCCAGGCCCTCCGCCCTTCCAAGCTCCTCAACGTCCAGAGCACCACACAATATAGGCTTCCACTCATAAAAGCAGATCTCCAGGGCTAGGTGTTCAGCAGTCCCAGGCTTCCTCCCCCTCCCCGCTCTGTTTCTCTTCCTTCTGCTGGAGAGCTGGGGTGGGGGAAGGGCCTGGGTCCCACCGAATTAAGGTTTTCATACGTTACCCTGTTTCGTGTGGTCTGCTCTGTTCGTGAGGTCTGTATGCAGTGTGGTGCACCCTTTTTTCTTCTTGCTGTTTTAGGGTTAGTTGTATTAATTAACTATATTTTACACTATTTGTGGTTTTGGGAGGAGTTCTCCATGTCACCTCTCTCGTGGCCATCTTGAATCTCGAGGGATTCTTTTTATTTTAATTGTAGTAAGAACATTTAACACAAATCTACCCTCTTAAATTGTAAAGTGTGTAATACAATATTGTTAACTATAGGAACAGGACTGTACAACAGGGCTGTATATTGACTCTAGAAGTCAATTCATCTTATGTAGCTGATACTCTATACCCATTGAATAGCAACTGCACTTTTCTCCCCTGGAAACCACCATTCTACTCTCTGCCTCCATGAGTTGGACCATTTTACCTCGTGTAATTAGAACCATATGGCATTTGTCCTTCTGTGCTGGCTTATTTCATCCAGCGTAATGTCTTCAAGGTCCATCCATACTGTCACTTGTTGCAGAATTTCCTTCCTTTTTTAAGGCCTCAAACAATTGAAAAGAGAACATATGATCCAGAAACCGAACTCCCAGGTATTTATCCAAAATAACTGAAATCAGGATTTAGATGGGATATCTGTACTCCCATGTCCATTGCAGCATTACCACAATATGGAAACAAACTAAATGTCCATTGACAGATGAATGGATAAAGAAAATGTGGTACATACATACATGGACTATTACTCAGCCTTAAACAATAAACAGAATTCCTTTTAAAGCGCAGCTTCTTTCAAATTCTGACTCTACCCATATGAAGTTAGAGGCCTTGGACATACTCACTGAGTTCTCTCAACCTTAGTTTCCTTGTCCATAAAATGGGAGTAATAGTGTGTCTGTTAAAAAAATTAAATGAAATGATGCATGTAAAATGCCTCATATGCATTCAATACCTGCTAGTTGTTATTATGCCAGCTAGTACTCATATGGACCATCAATTCCTAGGCCTTCTTTAAGTCATTATCAGACACAAGTGAGAGAGAGGCTGTACATTTACCTGCTGAGCATAACAAATTACCTCAAAATGTATCAGCTTAAAACAACAATTCTCCCAGTTTTGGTAGATCAGCATTTCAGGAGATGCTCACTAGACTGGTTCTGACAGGGTCTCCCATAAGGTTGCAATCAGGACGTTGGCCTGGGCTGATGGCATGTGAAGGTTTGCCTGGAGCCGGAGGATCTGATTCCAAGATAGCTCAACTGCAGGTTGGTGGTGACTGTGGCAGGAGGCCATGTGGATTTCTCCATAGTGCTACTTGCACTTCCTCCCAATATGGTGAGGGGCTGCCTTCCCCTAGACATGGCGATCCAATGGCCCACAAGGTCCCAGTGGAGGCTGCCACAGAGCCCCTTCCTACAGACTCAGGACTAGCATCTTTGTACCAGGAACTGTGTTGGGAAGGCCTCAGCCTTTGTAATTAGGTGCTTGTGATGAAACAGCTGTTGGCAAAAAACCCCTCAGAAACCAGGGGGCCAACATCAGCAAGCGCTGCATGGCCTGGCAGAAAAGGGGTGAAGTCAGCAGAAACTTCACAGATTGACACAGTGAGGCCCAGAGAGTCTGAGTAATTTGCCAGCCTACCAATTTCTAACTTGCCTTCCTTCTGCATCTTACCCTGGGGGTCTGGACAGACAAATTTCTACACCCCAGCCTGCCACAAAAGAATAATTCAGCTCCCATCCTCCAAGGCAGAGAGATTCCCTGCCTCAGCTGGTCCTAGGAATCATTAGGAGTATTTGTTGAATTTAAAGATCCCAGGTTGCCAGGTTGGGAATCTGTGTTTTTAATAATCAGCCCTGGTGATTCTTAATACTAAGTTTGGGAAGGCCTAAGGTACTTTAGTCAAGAGCTGATGGAGTTAGGCAATCTGAGCCCCTCTCCCTGGCACACCACGTGTGTGCTGAAATTGGTGTGGGTCTTTGGACCCGCCCTTTGCTAGCCTTGTGCATCCTCCACTTTCCGGCTTCTCTGCTTCTCGTCTTGCATATGTGCATTTCTGGACTAATACTGCTCCCCTCCACTGCCAGCACCAAACTAACAACCCATGAAAACACACATAAAACGTGGGTGTGATTTGTCTGTTTGGACAGGCAGGGGGTGCCCTGGATGTTTGCAGATAATTTTTTGGTTAAATTGTGTATCTTTTCCTTTCATGTTTGGAAAAACAAATTGGCTTCTTTACAGTTGCCTCTTCTCTCGTTCCTCATTTCCTGCTGTGGAGACAAATCTCCCTTTTTTTTAAAGTCCCCAACTCACACATAATCAATCTGTTTATAAACCAACAGTTTCAGCCCAAAGATTGCATAAAGGAAAGAAGTGAGGGGGGAAATCTTTTGTCTAACCACAGAATATTTCCCTAGATTTCCACCGTTCAAAGTGACTTATTGACTATGAAAAGGAGCACATCCATTCTGCAGAAAAATATGTGAGGTTTGGTTCTGGCCCACCACTTCTATGCTCTTATATTTACTGAGTCCCTACTGTGTGTACCTTTTTAAAGAAAGTAAACATAAAACTGATATGAATTCAGCCCTCATGTAACCTAGCAGGGGAGAGGGAAAAGGGACAGAATTTCAGCACATTGTGGAATGTGAACGGGGTCTTAGGATACATAAATATAAAGTGTTAGGGAAGCTTCCAGAACAGAACATTCCAGAGAACAGTATAGAAGGCACAGGGTATAGAAGTTAAGGGCATGACGCTCTCAGGCCACGTCCTAGGGTTCAAATCCCAGCTCCCTCTCATCTTAGCTCCTTGATATGGGGCAAGTCCACTGATCTCTCTGGACATAAGTTGCCTCATCTGTGAAAGGGGGATAATAATAGCCTTCATCTTAGGGATGATAGGATAATTCAATGAGTTGATGTAAATAAAGCAACTAATCAGTGTCTGGTATGTAGCAAGGACTCCCAAAATATTAGCTGTTCTTGAGCTAAGCCTTGATGGATGCGTGACAATTGGCAAGTACAGATGGAGGTGAACAGGGAGATCATTCTAGACCTAAGACAGTAATAAGAGAAACCTCAAAAGCTGGGGGAACTGCCAGGCCCTGGGATGTGGGGACCACCTTTAGCTGAAGAGAAGGGTGAGCAGGGAATGACCAAAGACCAGGCAGAAGGATGTGTTGAGACTCCATCTCCCTCTTTCTGAGGGCTTGATCGCCCCACTGGTGACACTCATGTAGGAAAATGTTAATTGTAGAGTTCTGGTGGGGAGTGCATGGTGGTCAGCACGATTATTTCAACTTTAGGGAAGAAATGGTTATGCTAAGATAGTGGTGACATATTGTTCTCTTTCACTTGTCTAAATATTTCATCTGAACAACTGTCTCTGGTGAAATACCCTCCAGCTTGCCAACAAAAATAGTCCACAGCTACAAGGCATTGTTACTTTTACCCCAGCAGCTTACAGACAGTCTTTAACAAGATTTTACAAGATTTAGATGTGGCAACGTATTTGCCTTGTTTGAAGGCCAACTCATTCTTTCTCCCCACTCTTTTAGTTACAAAGAAATGATCTCTTCCTAATGGAACAGGTCATATACGGTGATAGTTTATCATGACCATCTCTTTTCCCCAAATCAAGTACAGTCCTTCTCGTGCAAATGGGCAAGGATCTCAGCCTATAGAGGCAGAATTTTTCAAGGATCCCCTAGTCCAGTTGGGCCCTTTTGAACTTCAGGAATTTCCATCTGAGATTCAAGGCATGGAAGTTTGAGAAAAGAGCAAACAGTGAGAACCATAGAGAGCAAGGTATATAAGGTATATTCTGTCTAGGGAAGGACAGAGAAGCAATGCCTGGTGGGATGAGGGAGCAGGAAAAAAGAAACCAGGGAAACAAATATTTATGATAAAGCTTTTAGGGTGGATTGCTGCAGAACAAGAAATACTGACACTACTCCATCTCCAGAGAAAAACCTATAGTAAAGTCTCAAAAAGGAAAAAAATCAAGCAATATTGGGTGTGACTGAATACTTGCAGGAAAGACACAGCAGGGCCCAGGTCCTGCATGGGCAAGAGGGCAGGTTTACATTTAATGTCAAAAAGAGCGGCTTCTTTCATACAAACCACAGCTCTAGGAGGAGGGGCAGTGGGGCCTCTCTTCACCCCTCTCCCTGATGAGGAAATGGGGTTCGAGGGGTGAAGGGACTTGCTTCTGATCACAGAGCCGGTAAATGATAAAGCCAGGACCCTATTTTTGGATGAGGGGGATGACAAAATCTGTGCCTGGGGGTCCACATAGCCCTTATTTCCTGATACAGGGGCCCTGCCTCTCCCATCATTGTATTCTCTGAGTGCAAAGCCCAGCACAGAGTAGATTTTTCCCATTCTTGTTTATTGAGTGAATGTTTCAAGGACCCCTTGTCTCCAGCATAAAGCATGGAGGTGGGTTGGTTTAGTGGGAAGGCAACTGTTTAGTTAGCACTAACTCTGGTTGTGGAGTAATGGGGACATTGATGCTTTAGAGAGAACATCATGCTAAGTAAATCTCATGAGGGCCTGGATCCTCTCTGAGAAACTGGCAGTGGTTTTCACAAGCAATTGGAGGGTGCTATGGTAACAGTGTCCAACCATTTGCTTTTAAAGCTATTTACGAGCCATGGTGTGCATGTGGTGTAGGTTGCCAGACCCTCTGATATACTGGCCCAGAATAGAGTAAGTCATGACTCTACCTTCCAAGTAATAGGCTGGCCTCACAAGCTGTGCACCTAATTAGACTAATAATCTGTATAAATTAGCATTTGTTAGTGATAAATATCATACACCGAGCCTTAAATAATACATTAGACTTAATTGAATAAATGCATATATTATGGCCTTCTAATGCATATTTGCCATAATGAGTTATCTTTCATGCACAAACAAACAGCAATTCTGATTAATCAGGTGGAGTAATTGTGCTATTAAAACTCCAGGGTCCCTGAGAAAGATCTCAGTTTTGGTCAGGTGACAGAAAAAAATATATTTTTTTTCCTTGATTATTTTGTCATTTCTTAAATTCTTGTGCCTGCAATTTGTGATTTTTTTGTCTCCTTGCCTGTTGTCTGGAAATCACCTCTTAGCCAGCTTTAAATCTTCTGCTTCCATTCTTCTACATGTTAGGAAACCTGGAAACACACTTCATAGGATTATCTATCAAGAAAGTCAGCATCTAAAAAAAGATTCATGGTTTGGCTGGATTAAAATGGACACATCTCCTCACATCCTACAGTCACTAGAGAGGCCCCACTGTGCTATCTGTGGGCACCAGGTTGAACGAAACCAGAGTCCATAGCCAGCTATTTCTTTTATTTCCAGAGTTGAACTTGCTTGACTTCTATTCACTATCCCCCAAATGCACAAACTTTAAATTATTGTGGGGAAAAAAATGCTCTTATTTTATATTTGTTGGTACTGACATTTGATGGGAAGGTAGTAACTGCTTACTAGAATTTAATATGTCTGAGCATTTAATCTTTTACATATTAATTTTAGACTTTCAACCACATGTAACTCTATTCACATATCATTTGTTTCAACTTACTGTGATGGCTGAAAAAGGTTTCTAAGAACTGTTTGTACTTCTGGGTATATCTTAGTGACAGACTTGATAGAATTTTCTTTAAACCTTATGAAAACAACTTAGTCATGGCCTAATATGAGTTGTTTACTGAGCTTATTAGGGATTATATCTGAAAATTAGACTTGTTGCATTTACAATGTGTGAATGAGAAGCAAAATGTTACTGTTACTTAATATCTATTAGGATCTGCTTGAATGGCATGTGTCATGTGCATATGGCTAATAGGTTAGGATGTTGAATATTTGGTTTCAGAATATTTTTCACAGTTTTACAGTTCTTTCTAGATTGGCAGGCACCATAGTGAACACAAGCGAAAGAATTTAAAAAAGATATATTTATATAGGCGTTACATTTGGGGATGACATAAGAACATTCACAGTATAAAACTATATGGAATGTTTATGCATAAGGGCTTAGGACTACATGGCTTAGATGTTGGAACCTGGATCATCTTTTCCCATTTGGACCTTACCTGAGGATCTTCCCTCAATGAATCACGATCCAAAAAAACTAATGTGATATTAAAAACATAGGTCACTTTCCAGAGTTGCAGCTCATCTTACAACTCTGGGGGACAGCAGACAGCATGGAATAGAAATAACAAAAGATTGGGCAGCGGGTCTAGCTCTATCACCTACCAACTTCATGGTTCCTAGCAAAGGACTTTCAGTTTTATCTCTATGTTGAAGAGGGTAGTGATGGAGAGTCGTTGGAATGACCCCTTCTGAGGATTGTCAGAAAAGCTACATGAAATGATTTGTATCTGAGAAAGATATTTTGGGAACTCCAATGTGCCATATGTGCTTTTTCTTAGTATCAGCTAGGATTTTTCCCCAAGATTTAATCTTTCACATCAGCATCTGGATGTATGTGACAGTTAAGGTGTGAGTCACTGAATGGAATAAGGGTCACCAATAGAATTTAATGAACCATTGCTTGGAATTTTGTGAACCTTTAATGGGGCCTGTTTGAATCTGCCTGTCTTGTTGTATTTCTGTATTGCCCTGAAGTAGATCACCTACAAACACAATGATCCACTAGTCATAAGGGAAAAGGCTTTGTTTCTGCTTCCCCTCTCTGAACAGAGTCAATTCAGGCAGTATCCCAGGCAAGCTATTAGAGATTTTTCATTTTGGTCCTGTCCACTGCTGGCCTACATCACTATTTTCACAGGATCTCAGGATCCTTCTCTCTCCCTCAGTGGAAATACCACTCTGCACAGGGAGCACGTTCTTCAGGAGGAAGAAGAACTCACATATTCAGCATGCTTACTATGAATAGGGACATTGCATGCTCTATCACAATCTGTCCTCAAGCTGACCTTGGGAAGAAGGGAGTACCATCCTAGATCATGGCAGAGGGAATTGATGCTTCAGGATTATTTCCTTAAATTCATACTGATGGTAATGGACAGAGATGGACCCAAACTTCTCTGACATCTGAGTAGTGCTGGCTTCACTAGTCCAGGAGCCTTGCAAAATGCTGGGAGGCAGGTAGAACCTGCCTCATGTTTAGGAAGGGCCAGAGGATTTCACTGAAGGAATCGTGAGTTACATATATTTTTCGGTCATTTTGTACACTTGAGAAAATCAGAAAACTTTTTTGCACCTGTTTTCCCCACCTTTGCCTATCTCCCTTGCTTGCTGAGGATCAAATGAAATAATGAAAGCAGAAGCACTTTGGTGGGCTGTCAAGGGCTGTAGAAAAGAAAGAAATCAATATATTTTTTGAGACCTTATCACATTTTGTTTGATATTTAAGAGGGTACAGGTAAGAACATCACTCAGCTGGTCCTTCCAGAAAGCAACATTTTCCCCTCACCCAGTAGACTGGCAGAGGAGAACTAGCTTCTGTGTCCTTGGCAATGAGTGGGACCAGTCGAATCTCAGTTAAATGGACCACTCATTTATCAGACTTAGGTTGGATTCATGGTATAATACAGCTTTAAGATGGTACACCTGCTCCTTTTGGTATCTAGGCTTAGGTTCCTTGTTTATTAATTTCATAATCTGGGCTGGAAACTCTGGGGTGTCTCATATTTTCTTTAGGGAGCTATTATAGAGATAACAAAAGATGGGATGGTTTTGCATGGAAGCATTTTAATCCTCAAGTTTATTAGAATCATATGTTAGATTGGAAGGAATGTTAGAACTGCAAAGAAGAACATACAGATCAACTAGTCATTGCTTTGCTTATTTATTTAATTCCAAACATTATTAAGACCTTCTGTATGCTAGTGACCAGAGAAGAAAATGAAATAGCAGAGTTCCTTCAAAGGCTCAAAGTCTGGGGGTATATTATACATTTAATAAATTCCATAAATTGCTTATTAAATATCACATAATTGTTAGTGGCCAGATCAGAGAAAACCTAGATCACTCTAATCCAGAAAAGTTTGTATATAGCCTTCTCCTCACTAACTCCTTGCAGATACTTGAACATACTTTTCTAAGATTTGGATTCATTAGTTAGCATTTCAGAGCAAGATGTACAGTCACATCTCAGCATTGTACTTCATGGCTTGTTGAATGTGTGAGTTTTGTGTGTACATTTTGGCAGACATGGTGGAGATGATATTCTGGTTTGGAGTCAGTCTCATGAGCTTCTACACATACTAATATGAGGACTAGGGCAATTATTTAATCTTGAAAAGCTCTATTTACCTTTTCCATAAATGGGAGTGTCGGCACTTGCCTTATAAGGAGTTGGGAGGAAAATGGAAAAAAAATATGTAAAATTGCTAGTATGTATCTGGCGCAAAGTAAGTGTTCAAAATCCTAGTTGTCATGACAATTCACACATGTATACATGTCCCTGCAGCACTTGGAAAGAGGCCTGGACTCATGCCAATTCTGACAGGTTTATCTGTTTGGTCTTGAGAAAGACACTTTGTTTCAAGTGTTTGTAACAAGTCTCTGTTACTTTATCTTCATAATGAAAATAATAACTATCCTTTGGAGATAATGAGGGGATTTTCATTTATTTATATATTTATTTCATATGTCTATGTTAAGCCCCTATTTTGCACTAGGAAGTATTCTAGCTACGGGAGAATCAGCAGTGAATAAGGGTGACATAACACACGTAAAGTGCATGGCAGGTAGTAGGAACTTAAATAAATAAGCTAACCTAATGTTACTAATAATTATAGCAGATCAGCTAGTAGCCATTTATTCAAACTTGGTCGTAATTATAATTAGCATTAATATCGTTATTCAAAATCACCATTTCCCCCAGTAGATATTTATATTTATCTCCTTGTGCATATATTAAAATCAGATTTTAATATACTCACAGTCAGAACAGTCACTTGCAGGTCACAGAGACCACTAGGGCTGAACGTTTGAATCATCATGTATTCCATCTTCAATGGGGCCTTGCATCTGACCTCAACTCTGGCCTCTGAATTTCCATTTAATAAGAAGCTGAGTGGAAAAGCAGACCTTCACCCCTTGAAATCCCTTTACTTCTACCTGTGTTTACAAAAATGATAATTCCTTGCAATAAACTTGCTCCTCTCACTGACTTCTCAAACTATATTTGACAGATCAACAATAATAATTTGGTTCTAAGCTTGACTCCCTTGATTTAAATGATCACACCAGCAACTGTGATTTCCTTTCCTTCCTAAGTCCGTCTGCTCCCAGAGTATTAGGTCTGTGTAATGGATCTTGAGAGGGACATCATTGTGCACTAAGGTGATAAACTGCTTGGGCAGGAGAGGGCTGTCTCAGTTGTTCATAAATGCCATGTTTCCTAGCTGAGTGCTGGAGCAACCCACAGATCTGATGTATCCCAGTGTGGAGCTGGCCTGGAAGTCACAAGCTGTGAACACTGGTTTGCTGACCTCTAGTCTAGGTGCCACCACACAGAACACCCTGGTTTGGGCCTGATTTATCTCCTCAGTTCAGCTAAGGACAAGGCCTTAAGTTTAGGCCACATCCCCCAGGCTCACACATGAAAGTCCAATTGACCAACACAAGCAAGTACATCCAGGCCAGTGGTTTTCAAATCAGGGTTCTGGGGAAAGTAAATACGAATTAGCCTGGGTGGAGGTCGGGGGGAGACAGTTCTATAAGCTCTAAATTACTCTCTGCTATTTTAGGCAAAACAGCTCCGCTTATATTTGTTTTGTATTTTGCTTCTCTGAAAAATTTCATTTTTAAAAAGTATTATTGGGGCCATTTCTTTACTTTTGGTAACAGCACTTTAGGGTAACTGTTCTAGCTCTTCTCCCCTCTTAATTTTTCCCTCCACCTCTTAAAAAGGGCGATCTTGGCGACCTCCCCACAGCTGTTTGTTGCATGTGGTATATCATCCAGGCCAGCTGAAGTGAGAGGGACCCCTTGCTCCTTCATCTTCATCAGTGACCTTCTAAGCCACTCCTTTCACATACAGCCTAATCCAGGGCTTTTAAATTTTTAAAGTGCATACAACTCAATTGCTTATTTCATTAAAATGCAGATTCTGGTGGAGGAGATCCAGGGTGAGACCTGAGATTCTGCATTTCTCACAAGCTCCCTGGTGATGCTGATGTGGCTGGTTGTGGGGGCCACCCTCTGAGCAGGGAGGTCCTAAGTAATTATGCTGTGTTTGGTGCATGAACATGGCCTCAAGACAATGTCTCCTTACCCCAGCACTGATCGAATTGCAGCTCCAATGTGGAAATCCTGGAGCTGCTGCTCCTTTATCATTCTCTGCTGCTTGCAGTAAGCCCTTCCCTGCTCACCCCAACCCAGGCCAGCAGCCACTCAAAGTGGAAGGAAATATCGTGATAGCAGCACTTGGATTCTCTCTTTCAAAACTGGAAGTGGAAGCAGGAATTTTCTTGAGCATCTGCTCTGTGACAGACACTGTGTTAGACACTCAACATACAAGACCACAACTAATACTCAACTTTTCTGTGAGCCTCTTGTTTAGTAGTCATTTCACATTCAAGGAAACTGAAGCAATAGAGCTTGTACTACAAAAAACAATGACAGTCATCCCTAATTGTTTTTAATGACTGCTATCCGGCTTCTAATTTTTTAAAATATATATTTCCTCGTGCATTCCTGTGAATCTCCTGGATCATGTAGCTGGTTTATGGAGTTTTGGGAGTATTCTCTCAGAAAGCACTGGGTTAGACATTGTAGGTTCTTTGCATGGATCCCTGAAGTATATACAGATGGAGGAGGCATGCTCTGTGAATCCCTGAAATTTTGTGTAATAATTGTATGTATGTGTAAATGTGCATTTTTCTAGGAAGAAACTCCATAGATTTCATCAGATTTTCAAAGACTTCATGACCTCCAGAGCTTAAGCAGCAATGAAATCCTTTCTCAGTGTTTAAGGTCTGAGATTCCATATGGGGTATTTTGTTCTCTTCATGGCTCTTAAAGGAGTACCATGAAAATGTCATCATTCTGCCCCCGTTATATCCCTGGGGCTTAGAAATATGCTTCTGGGTGAGTCAGGAGTGGCTTCTTGGAGGAGGTGAGCATTAGGTCTGAAAGTCTCTTAGCCACACTTAGTGGGTAATGAGGGCAGAAAGGGTTTCATACATATGAGATTAGACCAGAATTCTGTTCTTCAGATACAGAAGAAGAAAACAAATGGCCTGGTGAGATGATTTAAGATTTGCCATGCTTACAAAGAGTGTCTTTTGCAAAAATATCTTAGGGGAACAATCTCCTAGAATGATTTAGCAAATCAACTTTATGAAACTTCCATCATGTACTCATTTATTCCCATCACCACCTTCATCCAATTTGTTGTTGCAGCCTATGGATCCCCTGACTGTCTCACTTACATGGTTTCAATGTTCAACTAACTGGGTCCCTGCCTCCTACTTTGCCTAACTCAAATCCATCCCACACATTGTTGTTAGATCAGATTTTCTAAAAATCTTTGTGCCACTCCCCTCCTCAGCATTCTGAGACTGTATTATTTCAAGACTATTAAAGCACTTTGAAAATAGTAATATGCCTCCTAGAATTATAAAGAGTAGTTATATCTTCCTATTAGAAGAAATGAGAGGTATCTGCTCATTTCAAGCACATTCACAACAACTAATTAAACCATAAAGTAGATCAAATACCACCTGCCAGCTTTGAAATGTGATGGAAGATGATGATGATGAAATTAACAGCCAAACTTTTTTAGTTCTTACCATTTTCCAGGACTGTTTTTACCATTTCACATCTGTGAACTAACTTACTCTTGCCAAGAACCTTGCATAGTAGATATTACTGTTATTCTCACTTACATGTGAAGAAGCTGAGACACTAAAAGGTTAAGAAACTTGTCTAACACCTCATAGCTAATAAAGGCTGAAGAGAGATCCACAGGTAATCTGGATCTAGTGTTGCAAGAACAGCATTGAAAGAAAATATGAAAAGATAACATTACATATGTAAAGTCATTTTAAAGCTATCTTTTAAATTTCTAATTAAGTATACTTTAATTCTCTTTCTTTGGTAAAGGATTATCAGCAGAAATTATTTATGTCTATTGGCCATTGTAAGAGACTTTGGAAACTCATAAATAGAACCTGGGGTAAAATCTTGAAGGGAAAATATAGATTTACTGAAGGTAACTGAACAAGATTAGGAGAGCAAGGGGGGATGGTGAGCAATAGGGAAAACCAGCAGGCTTACAGATGTAGAAGAATGGATTAGGTGGCCATTGCTACAATAATGCTGCATAACAAACTACCGTCCAAATCTCAGTGGTTTCCAATGAACATTTATTTTTCCCTCAGAGGTTTGCAAGTCAACTGGGATACTGTGATTCAAACTATGAGTTAGTTCGGGTTGGCTCCTGACATGGCAGGACTAATTTTGAGGAGCAGTGCCTACAAGGGTCTGATTTCCTCCTGGTGCAATGCTGGAGTGCAAGTGACCAAGTTAAACAACACAAACCCATGCAAAGACTCTGGCTGCTATGATGTGCTTTATATCCACCACATTTCATTGGCCAAGCAAGTCTCATGGTCAAGCCCCAAGTCACCAGAGGGGAGAAGTATAGTCTGCCTTCAGTGAATAATAACAGAGTTTGGGAGGGAAGGAAAATCGTGATCCAGTATTACGATCTACTAAAGAGAGATCACATGAGGTTGAAAGAACTAAACTCTAAGTAGTGAATGGCAATATGACTGTCCATACTGGAAGGGGTAAGAAAAATCTTAATAGGAAAGAATTATTCAACTTAATGGACAAATACATTGCCACTGAGTAGTAGTCTTATTCCAGTAGTCTTATTTATAGCTTTTTGAAAGATAAATATGTATTTGAGACGTCAGAAGAGGAAATTTTCAATAGGACATTTCCAAGTTGAGTTGTTGTAACTCAAGCTGTCCATACATTTTTATTCCTACTTTGTGATGTTATTACATATAAAGTCTTCAAAACTGGTACCTCAAAGAGAATTGCACTGTAAGTTCACTGTGACGATGATTGCAATGATGATGCAAATGATGGTGATGACAAAATTGTGGGGCATTTCTGTACTTTGTGTATTTCCTTTTTCCTGCTTTAACTCAACAATAGGTTCTGCAAGATATCCCCAAATGCTTACATCATAATACAGAAATTTCCTCGGTGGCAGGTCTCATGACCAAGAAATAAGAAGCAGTAACTTTTGGTAATACTGACCATTTTGAGCAACAAAATTTTGTCCAAAGCATTAAGAGTGAGTTACAAAGAGGTTTGGGGGATTAATGAGAAATGTTTGTTTGTCTCCCACTTACATTGTTTTAACTGTCAAATATGGAGAGCATTTAAAGGGAAAAAAGGAGAGAAATTTGGCTCTTGCAATGTTGGAAAAGATATGGCTAAAAGTGGTCCAATCTGGGAAGAGTGTTCCGTGTGCAGCTGCAGAACAGAAAATCTCCCTTAATTAATTTATTCAAGCATACATTAAAATATATGCAAACCTTGAAAATAATCGAATCAAATAGCCAGTGTTCCAAACTAGTGAGTCAAATGTCATTCCCTTCAGAGGTGCCCACATAGCAAGAAACAGAACACATTCTTTAACAAAACCAAGAAGTAAAGGGCAAGGTCCTAACAGCATCAGGGGAAAAATAAATCCTGGGATGGTAGAGGGTCTAGTCATCTTGATTCTCTCTTTCTTTTTGGAATACTAAAGGAGAATTTTTTTGCAAAGAGAAAATCCTTCCAATTCCCTGTCCTAACAGGTTTGGGATGAAAGGTAACATGTTCTGTTCTGCATGAAGGTGCCTAGCCAGAAAGAGTCTCAGAATCTTGGAATGTCTGCACTGACAGCCCTTGAAGACTGCCCTGAGAACGTGAGAGATTGTGTCACTTTCTCAGGTTCACAGTTAGTGACAGAGCAGGGAAAAATGACCCACGTGTTTTTATTAGAAGTCCAGTGTTCAGTTTTGGACTGGCTTTAATATAGTTTCCTGCCAACTGCTCTTTGAGAAAAGTCATTTTAATGCTTTCATTTCCCTTGTCACAGAATGGAGGGACTAGATCAGTGGCTTTGCCAAGAATGTCCTCTCCACTCAGTTATTGAGATCCACCTCTTTTGAGGCATTTCCCATAGAGAAATGTTTCTTCTTCCTTTATGTTACCTTTTAATTTATTTTGTTTAAAGCTTTGCCAACCAAAGAAATCAAGGAAAATTTGGGGGAGGAAAACTTTTGAGGATTCCACATATAATACACTGAACAATAGTTGCACATATTTCTTATTGGTCTCTATTCCATTCAAGAATGATTATTTTTCTGGAAGAAAAGTGTTGGTGAAATTTCTCAGGTAAGTAAGCTTTAAAAGGCATCATATTTAGGAAGACAGAGCTGTGTTCAACCTGCTGAATTTATATAAATGTAATTGACAGACAATTATTCAGCACATGCTTTCTGGTACATAAATCAGTAGATTGAGGTTTTTGAGTCTCAGAAATTCTTAATTTCTATTGTTGGCAAATATTCAACATTTACTTCTCTTAATCTTTACTATTAAACCTTTTGAACTAACCTTCCTTCAGTCTCTCATCCACTGTGTTAATTACCTGAAGACACACAATTGAAGAAGTCAGTGTTAATCAGTCTTTCAATTAAACTAGAAAAGTCCTGAGCTATCATCTTGTCCCATCTTCACAGGAGGGCATTGAAACAGAGCAGTTAAATGACTTACTCAAGACTTCCATGAATAATTTCTGTTTGCAAGTTTCTATCTTCAACCTCTCCCTGGTTTTCTGAATGCCACAAAACCAAAAACCCTTAGTCCTCCCTCCTTCTTCCTTCAAGGACTTAAGAGAGTTTCATTATTAATCATTTATGTATTATCTCTACACTGCCTGCCTCTTTATTAATCACCTCCATGGACTGCATTGCTATTAATCATCAAATGTGTGTCTGAATATTACTGGTAATTATCTTTGATGTTTGTTACCTGTCAGTTTAATTATTTGTTTTCCCCCAAGAGTACAGACTGATTTAGGTCCCTGACACTGGTGTGTGTGTGTGTGTGTGTGTGTCTGTGTGTGTGTGTGTGTGTGTCTGTGTGTGTGTGTGTTATTATTAGGCCCAGTTACCATTGCATGAAGCAAAACTATTATCTAAAATAAGTATTCCTAACCCTCGGTCACCTATTTAACCACATACTTCTTGCTGAATGTGAAAGCAGAAAGTCACGTATGATCTAGATCCTCTTTCATTTAATCTTGTATCTTCTACAATTATTCTTTGAAGTCCTCTAAAAACTATAATTGATTTTACTTCTCCAAGAATAAATACTGTACTGACCTGGAGGGGTTGTGTGTTTTTTTTAAATTCATTTGGTGCTTGGGAGAACTGGAAAAGAATGAGACCAAAATATGTAATCAGTACTTGTCCACCCTTCTTAGGGTAACTATGCAACAGAAGGGTCTATACCCTCACTTTGTGGGGGTGGGAGTAGAAAGATAATTTGTGTGACTTAAGGGTATTTAACTCTGCAAAGTGTGCTCGAAGTGTGCCTAGAGCAGAAGAAAAATTAAATAGATAGTCTTCTCTGAGGAGGGCACATCACTGTGTTAGCAGAGTGCCTGCCATCAAGGAACATACAGAATCATATTTTTGAAGAAAAAAGAAGGAGATGAAAAGAAAGAAACTAACATTTGTAGGATGTCTACACTTACTAGTTTATTTCATCCTCCCAATGATAGCTCTTACGTTAGGTCCCTTTAACTCAGAGAATTTGCCCCAGGACAATCAGAGGGTAAGTAACAGAACTGGAATTTAAACCATGATCTTCCTGATTCCAAAATCCATACTCTTGCTGCTACACCATGCTGCCTCAAGATAAAACATGTGCATAAATGAGATAACACACAAGTGTAAAAATTAGGAGAAACATAATGTACCTCTTAAACTCAGAAGAAGGGTCCAGATACTTCTTAATGGGTTGTCCAGAGAAAGCTTTATAGAGATGTTTGAACTGAGATATGTGTAGAATGAAAAGGCCTAACTGACTCCAGTGTGTGTCCTTGGAAGCTCACTCCTCTCCAAAGTCTTAAGAGCCCAGAAAGGTCTCAATACTCCATTGGACTTCATGAACTCCATGGTCCATTTTAGTACTGAAAGCTTTGAAACACAAAGCCATAGGCTTCTGTGAAGATGAGCTGTCTTTTTGTTAGCTAAGCATTGACTGGAGAAAGTGTGCTGTTAAAACACACACACACACACGCACACAGTTATTTAATCTACTCGTTCTAGGAAGATATCTTTTTCTCACTCCTAAAGACTTCTACTATTGAATATTTGAAAGGGGTTTAGCTTCCAAGATACCTCTACAATTTATCCATTTACTCAATATTGATTTATTGGGTACATCCTCTCTGTACTCAGCACTGTCCTATCTACTTTGGGATTTGCAGAGATGCACTTTCGGTGATATAAGACATCACCCCATTTATCAAGGATCTTATATTTGCTTTAAGATAAAACAACTGTAGCTTACATTTATTGACTGTACTATGTGCCTGGAACTACTCTAAGTGTATTTCTAGATTTGTTATCACACTTAATTGGTTCAATTGAAAAGATTCAAGTAGAATAGAAGTTTGATTCTCCCTCAGGTCATGGTACTATGCCAATGAATTAGTTGGTGGGGCTTATTTTGAATATTTCCACTCAATGACTGTGAAAGCACATTCTGAATTGTAAAATGCTGTATGGACTTAAGGGAAGTGTTGGAAATTTCATGTAGGAGAGCTGGGTGATTTGGGGAGCAGATTCAGGTTGGTCAAGACTTGTTGACTAAAACCAGATTGCAGAGTGCAGAGTTTGGATAAGGAATCCCTTTTTATTTTGGGGGTAATTAAGTCTCTGAAAGGCCAAATGATATATGTGTTCAAGGTCATATTGCAAATGGGTTAGGGAACCATTCGAGTATTCGGACTCTGGATCTGGCGCCCTTTCCTCCCCTAATACCAAATATACATCCAGGCTAAGAGGAAGCTAAACAGAGTGCAGTGGGGTAGCTACACAGTTTCAGTTATGGGTCAACATCTTTATTTGCTCTAGCCCCATCAATAATACTCAGAGAAGAAGATTAGGGACATGGACAACTCTATTTCGTAATTTGAAGAAAAGAAAAATGAAAATGATATTTTACATGTCTAGGACACCTACTGTGTGCCAGGCATTATACTAGATGTTTTGCACATTATTTTTTTACATGTCGTCCTTTTGACAACTGCATAAGAAAACTGCTTTTATCCCCATTGTCTAGATGGAGATAAGAGTGGTGGCCCAAAGTTACACAGTTCGTGAATTGTGAAGCAAAGGTTCAAATTCAAATCTGCCTGTATCCAAAATATGTTCCATTCCCATTCTACCACTATGCTTTCACTCAAGTGAAATAAGTGTGCTATATGACTTGTTCTCCAGTCCTAACCACTCACTATTCCCAGATTTAACCATAACCACATATACAAGGGGTCAGAAATGATTTTTAACTGTTTGGGGAGGCATTATTTTCAGGGAAAGATTACAATTTTCTTCCCTTCTCCTTAGAAGTATATTCTTCCTTCAATAGATGATGCCCCATAACTTCAGAGCAGAGAAGAAACTCTCGACAAAAATGTTTTTTAAAGGTCAGATTTTTGATATGATGAATCCAATCCTTCGTACCTCCTTAGGAGGTATCTTCTCTTCTTGATGTCAGTGGGATGCTAATATCTTTCTTATTGGCATTTGGCAGAGATAGCTGCTGGCAATTGTTAAAAAGTCTGGTCTAATTTGGACAATTCCTAATACAAACCCAGGAATGATTCATTCTGTGATCTTGGAGAAGTCCAATGTGCCTCAACTTCCATTATATAGTTAGCTATTGAAATTTAAATCCTGGATACCTTTTGTTATATTATTTATTTTCGTTTTATACATTTGTATTTGGAGCTGATAATATCTGACAACATGTGCTTAAATGAAGATTATGTTTTATGTAGTCAAGGAACTAAACCCCCTTCCTCCCAGAAATATCCAGTTCACCTTATTTTCCTCCCTTCTTGTTCTTATGTCGATTACTTAATTGAGATGTTAAGGTCCCACACAACTCTGAGTGGCAATTTTATACCAGATTTCTCTATAGACTTGGGAGCTAGTAGCAGCTGTGAGATGAGGCTGATCCAATTATCTAGGCTGAAAACTCTGGGGAGAAAAGATTTCCAAATTGTGATGTTATGTCCAGTGTACTCTCTCTGTTAAAAAATAAGCATTTCTAAGTTACAAGCTCTTTCTTCAGGTTGGTTGTGTACTTGAGGGAGAAGGGAAATGTACTTTTGAAGCTGAAGTGTAGTGTGTAGCATCATATCTATAATCACCTTCTCTTTTTATTTTTTCATTTAATTAAAAAATGGTTTTGCTCTTAAATTTAAAATTACCTGTGAATTTGTTAACATTTCAACTTTTTTATCATAGGCCTCTCTGTGTAGCTTACCAGAAACTCTAAGCAGGAATAAAATTTAGAATACCTCATTCCTCTGCAGATGAAGTAATTGAAGTAGAGATGTAGGTGCCTTGCTAAAAGATCATTAGCAAGTTTTAGTGACAGAGCCATGAAATAGAGAATCCTGGTTTCCTTTTCCTGTCTTTATTCCATTCCCCACAAAGTTACTGTTCTTCTTCTTGCCCACTGCCTAGGCCATGATGTTTGGCATTATCTTTAGGATATCAACTTTGATATAAAAATTACCTACCTTTTAATTCCACTTATGGCATGACAGTGAGAGGAGCTCCATAGATAAATTCCCCATAAAAAAACAATGAAAATCATTTTTTTTAAATTAAATTCAGAGTGTCTTGAAATGGTCCAAAGGGCATATAGCAAATGAAGATATATTTGTTTAAGAAAGACTACTAAAACATGGGAGGAACAGTGAGAATGTATAGTATCTAAATCTAGACTCATTCACTCCCCATTCCTAGCTCAGTGAGACAGTAACTGGACTCTAGCTGGATGCTATCAAGAACACAGGACTCCATCTCTTTCTGGCTCCCAGCTGAGGGGCTGTCTTCAAGAGGGAGCAATATATCAGAATTTTTCATCCCCCTCTGCTACCTGTTGCCGAGGCTAAGTTATATGTGAGTGCAGCTGTGTTGATGCTCCCTTCTCCTGCTCAGCCCTGACTAATGGGATGGAGGCTCTACCTTGGGCTTGTACCAATGAGAATACTGAGAGGTCAATCTCTCATGTCCAAGCTTATAAGGCAGTGGTTCAATGTTGTGAGTGGCAAACCAAGAAGACTGGACACTACTGTTTCCCCCATCTACTGAGGACTCAGCTCCTAAAGTGGAGGATGTCACTTATAGAGAAATATGGCATTTTCCAAAACCCCAGCTTCAGTCTTGGCTCATAGATATTGCCTAGGGGAAGAAGCAGGCCCTAGATGGTTCCTAATCTCTTCCAAAAGGAACGGACTTCATTCACAAAAGTGTGGAGAATTTCAAGCTCAAGAGCTCTCAAAAGCAATGGAGGTTGTGATTTGTGGCAATTGGGAAGGCATTGGTAGATTCACTAGTAATTTAGGCTAAATTGTAGACCAGAGAATTAGAAAAATGAACCAAATGAAAATTCTAGAGTTGAAAAGTATAATAACAGAAGTGAAACAATCACTAGATTGTTGGATAGATTGAAAGACTTGCAATTGATGATGACAATATTCCCCAAATTGATCTACAATCTAATCCCTATCAGTATCACAGCTCACTTCTTTGCAGAATGGACAAGCTGATCCTAAAACTTGCATGGAATTTCAAGAGACTCAGAGCCAAAAACAACCTGAAAAAGAACAAAGTTGGAGGACTGGCATTTATTGATTTCAAAATTTACTCCAAAGCAACAGTAATCAAAACAGTGTGGTACTGGCATATTGATAGACATATAACTTAATAAGATAATACAACTGCAAATTCAGAGATAAGCCCATGTGTCTACAGTCAACTGATTTTCAACAAGGATGCCAAGACCATTCAATGGGAAAGAATTACTATTTTCAACAAATGATTGTGGGAAAACTGGATAGCCATGTGCAAAAGATCCTTACCTCGTATCATATAAAAAAATTAACATAAGAGGGATCAGAGACCTAAATGTAAGAGATAAAACTGTAAAAGAAAACTTAGTGATAAATCCTCATGACTCAGACTTGAAAGTGGATTATCAGATATGATATTGAGCACGAGCAACAAAGAAACAATAGATAATTTAGACTTTAAAACTTAAAACATTTGTGCTTCAAAGGACACTACCAAGAAAGTAAATACAACCCACAGAATGGGAGAAAATATTTTAAAATAATGTATCTGATAAGACTAGTATCCAAAATACATATAGAACACTTATATGTCAATAATAAAAAGACAAGCCAAATAAAACATTGACAAAGAATAGATATTTCTCCAAATAAGATATATGAATGGCCAAAAGCAATTGAAAAGATTCCTGACACTATTAGTCATCAGGAAAATGCAAATAAAAACCACAGTGAGATACCACTTCACACTCACTAGGATGGATACAATGAAAAGGACAATAACAAGTGTCAGAAAGGATGTACAGACATTTGAACCCTCATACACTGCTGGCAGGAATGTAAAATGGTTACTTTGAAAGTCTGTAAATTCCTCCAAATTATTAAAAATAGAGTTACCATATCATTCTGCAATTCTACTCCTAGGTATGTACCTAAGAGAAATTAAAACATGTCCACACAAAAACTTGTTCACAAAGGTTTATACCAATATTATTCATAATAGTTAAAAGGTGGAAACAAACTGAATGTTTATCAACTAATGAATGGATGAATGAATTGTGGTATATCTATACAATAGAGTTTTATTCAGTCATAAAAAGAATGAAGTGCTGATACATACAACAACATAGATGATCCATGAAAACCATGCTATGTGAAAGAGGCCAGTCACAAAATATTAAATTTTTCATTTATATTAAATGTCCAGATTAGGTAATTCCATGAAGACAGAAGGTAGATTAGTGGTTGCTTACAGCTTGGGCAATGGACATGGGATAGGGCAGCGAAGTGTCCAAGGGTTTCTTTTTGTGGTGATGAAAAAGTTCTAAAATTGAAACATCTCTGTGAATATACTAGAAAACATTGAGCTGTATGCTTTAGAAGAGCAAATTGCATGATAAGTCTCATTACAGTTGTTTAGGGCCCTAGGGAGGGACATTCAGTGATATTTGTCAAAGCTACTCCCTGACACATGAACATCAGTTAATGATGGCAAGGATGATGATGATAAGAATCACTGATTTTTTGTATTACAAATTTCTAAAAC
Source organism: Smutsia gigantea (assembly GCA_032199065.1). Taxonomy (NCBI): domain Eukaryota; kingdom Metazoa; phylum Chordata; class Mammalia; order Pholidota; family Manidae; genus Smutsia; species Smutsia gigantea. The sequence goes on from JAVSCE010008469.1 coordinate 52,140, forward strand.
ACTTTCTCTAGGACTTTGTCTTTCTTCCCCAGGGTTTTCTGTGATGGTTCTCCCTTTATTCCATGTTTAATGATTTCCCCATTGTCTACTTGTATTTGGTTTATTTATTTGATGGCATAGTGTAATTATTTAGCTGGCATTAGAAAAGAAATCTGACTTTGGGTTCCAGTTCCACCAGGTTTAATTCTGTGAAGTAATGCATTTGTATAACTAAGTTTAGTTTCACAAAGAAAAAAATACAATCACTCATGGAAACAAGAGCTTCTCTTTTTAGAAACTTGACTCCATAAAAGTGACAAATGCTGGCAATCAACTGGCAGAGAAACAGGATGATCATTTAAATGCAAGTCAGTGTTCAACATGTTACTTCACTTTTCCATATATTTACTTCTCAATGTATTCTATCTTTGTATCTTTATTCAAAACAGGAGGGAAAAAGAAATGAGGCAGAAACCTCCTCCCCAAACCACATATAACATGAAAATACTGCAAATACAATTAATCCTTAAAGAATGACCCAAAGACTGCAGAACAGACTGCCTACATCTGGGGAAAAGAGAAGACCTCACAGAAGTGGGTAAAGTAGCAAAGCTGAGAACCAGAAGGACCGAAGCTCTCCCTCAATCCCAGCTCATAGAGGGGTGGAAGAGAAATAGAGCAAAGAGGTAGTAGAGGCCCAGGATTTCTAAACACCAGCCCTGGAGATCTGCTCTGGGAGCATGAACCCACATTACATGGTGCTCTGGAGATTAGTGGCATTGGAAAGCAAAGACAGGCACAATACTTGGAGAGACTGAGATTCCAGCAGCTTGTGGAGAATAGGTACCCACAACTGGCTGTTCTGGGACAAAAGAAAGGTGGGCATTTTGGAAGACTTCCCAACAGTGGGAGAGATGCTAAAGGGGAAAAGATTACACAGAACTTACTGCTCAGGAGAAAGAAGAGGTGGACAAAATTGTGATGGGGCACTCAGCCCAGCAGGTTGGGAATTTTGGGGAACTTCAGGTGCTCCATCCACTGGGCTGGCAATGCAGCCCCCAGGCCCCCCACTGCAATACACAGCCTGCTGCTCCTTCCTCCTAGCCAGCACCAGCTTGCAAACCTGCTGTCCCTGGCAGAGGATGGCCCAACCTACAGCAGCTACAGGGGCATAATGCAGAGGCTCCTCCCTGCATGCTTGACTCACTGGCCCTGGCAGTGGAGGCAGACCCTGCAGCTGGGAACAGGAAAGAGCTCTTTCCTCCCAGCAGGCATGAGTGCCGGTTGCCTGTGACCCTGGCCATTGCTCCAGGTGCTGAGCAGCTCCAGAGAATACTGCTTCTGGGTACTAGTGGGCACCGACTACACAAAATTATTATTCCATATTATTCATTACAAATATGAAATGTCAAAAGAACCTGGTACAAACCAAAATCCCACAAACACCAGAAAGAGGGCAAAGTGAAACTGAAATCACCAATCTTCCTGATAAAGATTTAAAAATAAAAATCATAAACATGCTCATGCAGCTACAGAAAAATATTCAAGAACTCAGGGAGGAATTCAAGAAAGAGATAGAAACTTTGAAAAATACAGTATCTGAAATGAAATGTACAATAGAGGGATTTAAAAGCAGATTAGATGAGGTAGAGGAGATGGTAAATGAAATAGAAATTAGAGGACAGGAAAACAAAGAAGCTGAAACACAGAGAGAAAAAAGGATCACTAGGAATGGAAGAATAATAAGAGAACGATTTGACCAATCTAAATGGAACAATACTCATATTATACGGGTACCAGAAGAAGAAGAGAGAAAACGGGGTAGAAAGTCTCTTTGAGGAAATAATTGCTGAAAACTTCCCCAGTCTGGGGAAGGAAATAGTCTCTCAGGTCATGGAAGTGTGGAGATCTCCTAACACAAGGGACCCTAGGAAGACAACACCAAGACATATAATAATTAAAATGGCAAACATCAAGGACAAGGAGAGAGTATTACAAGCAGCCAGAGACAGAAAAAAGATCATGTACAAAGGAAAGGCCATCAGGCTATTAGAAGACTTCTCAGCAGAAACATTACAGGCCAGAAGGAAGTGACATGATATATTTAATGCAGTAAAACAGAAGGGCCTCCAACCAAGAATACCCTACCCAACAAGATTATCATTTAAATTTGAAGCAGTGATTAAACAACTTCCAGATGAGCAAAAGTTGAGGGACTTCACCTCCCACAAACCATCTCTACACTGTATTTTAAAGGGACTGCTATACATGGAAGTGCTCCTAAGGCTCAATAGCTGTCACCAGAGAAAATAAAACCACAGTAAAGGAAGTAGACCAATTAATTACTAAGCAAATGCAAAATTAAATAAACTACCCCCAAAGTCAGTCAAGGGATACATGAAGAGTACAGAATATGACACCTAATATATAAAGAGTGGAGGAGGAAGAAGAAGAAGGGATAAATGAAAAAAAGAACCTTCAGATTATGTTTGAAATAGCATAATAAGCAAGCTAACTTAGACTGTTAGATAGAGAAGAAGGTGCCCTTGAACCTACGGTAACCAGTAATCTAAAACCTGCAATTGCAATAAGTACATATGTATCAGTAATCACCCTAAATGTAAACAGACTGAATGCACCAATCAAAAGACATAGAGTCACTGAATGGATAAAAAAACAAGACCCATCTATATGCTGCCAACAAGAGACTCACTTCAAACCCAAAGACATACACAGACTAAAAGTGAAGGGATAGAAAAAGATAATTCATGCAACAAATAAGGAGAAAAAAAGCAGGAGTTGCAGTACTTGTATCAAACAAAATAGATTTCAAAACAAAGAAGGATATTACATAATGATAAAGGGGTCAGTCCAACAAGAGGATATAACCATTATAAATATCTATGCACCCAACATAGGAGCACCTAATTATGTAAAACAAATACAGAATTAAAAGGGGAAATAGAATGCAATGCAATCATTTTAGGAGACTTCAACACACCACTCACTCCAAAGTACAGATCGACCAGACAGAAAATAAGTAAGGAGACAGAGGCACTGAACAACACATTAGAATAGATGGACCAAACACTCCACCCCAAAGCAACAGAATACATATTCTTCTCAAGTGCAGATGGAATATTTTCCAGAATAGATCACATACTAGGCCACAAAAAGAGCCTCAGTAAATTCAGAAGGATTGAAATTGTGCCAAACAGCTTCTCAGACCAAAAAGGAATGAAACTAGAAGTAAATTATGCAAGAAAACAAAAAGCCCACAAACACATGGAGTCTTAATGATATGCTCCTAAATAATCAATGGATCAATGACAAAATAAAAACAGAGATCAAGCAATAGATGAGACAAATGAAAACAACAACTCAACATCCCAAAACTTATGGGATCTAGTGAAGGCAGTTCTAAGAGGAAAGTATATTGCAACACAGGCTTACCTCAAGGAAGAAGAACCATCCCAAATGAGCAGTCTAAACTCACAATTAATGAAACTAGAAAAAGAAGAACAAATGAGGCCCAAAGTCAGTAAAAGGAGGGACATAATAAAGATCAGAGCATAAATAAATAAAATTGAGAAGAATAAAACAATAGAAAGAATCAATGAAACCAGGAGCTGGTTCTTTGAGAAAATAAACAATGTAGATAAACCCCTAGCCAGAGTTATCAAGAGAAAAAGAGAGTCTACACACATAAACAGATTCTGAAATGAGAAAGGAAAAAATCACTATGGACACCAAAGAAATACAAAGAATTATTAGAGAATACTATGAAAAATTATATGCTAACAGACTGGATAACCTAGAAGAAATGGACAACTTTCTAGAAAAATGCAACCTTCCAAGATAGACCCAGGAAGAAACAGAAAATCTGAACAGACAAATTACCAGCAGTGAAATTGAATTGATAACCAAAAAGCAACCCAAGAACAAAATCCCTGAACCAGATGGCTTCACCATTGTATTTTATCAAACATTTAGAGAAGACCTAATACCCATCCACCTTAAAGTATTCCAAAACGTAGAAGAGGAGGGAATACTTCCAAACTCATTCTGTGAGAGCAGTATCACTCTAATACCAAAACCAGGCAAAGACACCACAAAAAGAGAAAATTACAGACCAATATCCCTGATGAACATAGATGCAAAAATACTCAACAAAATATTAGCAAACTGAATCTAAAAGATCACATATCATGGTCAAGTGGGATTTACTCCAGGGATGCAAGGATGGTACAACATTCGAAAATCTATCAACATCATCCACCACATCAACAAAAAGGACAAAAATCACATGATCATCTACATAGATGTTGAAAAAGCATTTGACAAAATTCAACATCCATTAATGATAAAAACTCTCAACAAAACATATATAGAGGGCAAGTACCTCAACATAAAAAGGCCATATATGACAAACCCAGAGCCAACATCATACTTAACAGCAAAAAGCTGAAAGCTTTTCCTCTAAGATTGGAACAAGACAAGGATGCCCACTTTTATTCAACATAGTACTGGAAGTCCTAGCCATAGCAAACAGACAACACAAAGAAATAGAGGAATCCAGATTGGTAAGGAACAAGTTAAACTGTCCCTGTTTGCATTGACATGATATTGCACATAAAAAACCCTAAAGAATCCACCCCAAAACTACTAGAACTAATAACTGAATTTAGCAATGTTGCAGGATTCAAAATTAATATACAGAAATATGTTGCATTCCTATATACTAACTAGAGAAATCAGGGAAACAATTCCATTTACAATCACATCAAAGATAATAAAATACCTAGGAATAAACCTAGCCAAGTAGGTGAGAGACCTATACCCCGAAAACTACAAGACACTCATGAGAGAAACCAAAGAAGGCACCAATAAGTGGAAATACATCCCATGCTCATGGATAGGAAGAATTAATATTTTCAAAATGGTCATTCTGCCTAAAGCAATCTACAGATTCAGTACAATCCCTATCAAAATACCAACAACATTCTTCAGTGAACTAGAACAAATAGCTCTAAAATTCCTATGGAGCCACAAAAACCCCATATAGCCAAAGCTATGCTGAGAAGGAAGAATAAAGCTGGAAGGATCATACTCCCCAACTCCAAGCTCTATTACAAAGTCACAGTAATCAAAACAATTTGGTAGTGGCACAAAAACAGATCCATAGATAAATGGAATAGAATAGAGAGCCCAGATATAAACCCACAAATATACAGCCAATTAATATACAATAAAGGAGCCACGGAGATACAACAACTGGTATTGGCAAAACTGTACAGCTACATGTAAGAGAATGAAACTGGATCATTTTCTAACTCAATACACAAAAGTAAACTCAAAATGGATCAAAGACCTGAATGTAAGTCATGAAGCCATAAAACTCTTAGAAGAAAATAGGCAAAAATCTCTTGATGCAAACATAAGCAACTTTTTCCTGAACATACCTCCTGGGGAAAGGGAAACAAAAGCAAAAATGAGCAAATGGGACTACATCAAACTAAAAGCTTCTGTACAGCAAAGGACACCATCAGGAGAACAAAAAGGCATCCTACAGTATGGTTGAATATATTTTAAACGACATATCTGATGAAGGGTTAATATCCAGATTATATAAAGAACTCACATGCCTCAACACCCAAAAAGCAAATAACCTGATCAAAAAGTTGGTGGAAGATCTGAACAAACACTTGTCCAAAGAAGAAATTCAGATGGCCAACAGGCACATGAAAAGATGCTCCACATCACTAATCATCAGGGAAATGCAAATTAAAACCACAATGAGATATCATCTCACACCAGTTAGGATGGCCGACATCCAAAAGACAAGGAACAACAAATGCTGGTGAGGATGTGGAGAAAGGGGAACCCTCCTACACTATTGGTGGGAATGTAAATTAGTTCAACCATCGTGGAAAGCAGTATGGAGGTTCCTCAAAAAACTAAAAATAGAAATACCATTTGACCCAGGAATTCCACTCCTAGAAATTTACCCTAAGAATGCAACAGTGCAGTTTGAAAAAGACATATGCACCTCTATGTTTATTGCAGCACTATTTACAATAGCCAAGAAATGGAAGCAACCTAAGTGTCCATCAGTAGATGAATGGATAAAGAAGGTGTGGTACATAGACACAATGGAATATTATTCAGCCATAAGAAGAAAACAAATCCTACCATTTGCAACAACATGGATGGAGCTGGAGGGTATAATGCTCAGTGAAATAAGCCAGGCAGAAAAAGATAAATACTAAATGATTTCACTCATATGTAGAGTATGACAACAAAGCAGAACTGAAGGAACTAAACAGCAGCAGACTCACAGACTCCAAGAAGGGACTAGTGATTACTAAAGGGAAGGAGTTAGGAAGAGTGAGTGGGGAGGGAAGGAGAAGGGGATTAAGGGGTATTATAATTAACACAATATAGGTAGGTCATGGGGAAGGCAGTCCAGCATGGAGAAGACAGGTAATGACTCTATAGCATCTTACTACACTGATAGACAGTGATTGCAATGGGGTGTGAGGGGTGACTTGATAAAATGGGTGAATGTTGAAACCACAATGCTCTTCATGTGAAACCTTCATAAGACTGTATATCAATGATACCTTAATAAAAAAAAAAAGAGAGACAAATGTTGATGCATGTCCAAAACACTACCAATCGGCCTAGTTAAGCTTTCTGGATATGTACTCCATTCTGATAGTATTCTTTGTCTGTGCAGTAATGATGGTCTTGGTAGTGAACTGAGGTAAGAAACACACTATGACCCAGAATTTTCAGAGACACGTCGGTATTATTTACTTTCCTATGTGTGCTCATTCTTTCTCTTTGATTCCTTGCAGCTGACTCCCATTTTTCCTCTGTACATACTCTTTTCAGGTCTTTCAATCTTGTTTAAAAAATTAGCTTCCATGCTTTGACAACAGGACTACTCTCTCTACTTGTCATCTCATTGTTTTAACTGCCTAACAGAATGCTCCTGTTTACATGGGGCTGATTTATTCCCATGTACAGTTTATGTTTATATGACCTTAATCTGTAGATGCGACCTGGTTAGGTTGACTTAAAGTCACCTTTCTGTTGGATCGACCATAGTTCAAGTTCACAGACTGAATCTCTACCTCTACCAGTTTACTTCCCATTGATCACAAGTAGGACTATAGCTATTTCTCTGCACTGTACCCCCACCATGATCAAGAAAACTAAAACAGTTTTTAACATGGATGCACTATTATGACTCATTTTCCCACATGAAGGACAGGGCAATTTAAAATGCAGAACTCTGACCCTATCAGTGCCTCCTGTGTAAAGAGAGATGGAAGGTGAGCTTAAAGATTCCATAGATCAGCACTGAGCAATCTGCAACCATATGCTGCTCCTCAGCTTTGCCATATGGCTCTGAGTCTAATTTCAAAGCCACTTTTCAGCACATTTAAAAATGAGTTAAATGGGAATGAGGGACCTCAATGCAAACCACCTACCAAGAGTAGAAGAGAGATTTTAAAATGGCAAATCCTCTAGCAGGTGTTTTCCAGCTGGGCTGGGACAGAGGCAGAAGCAAAGGCTTGTGGTTGCTGGAAATGAAGCAAATGCCTGATGAAAGGTCCCAAGGCAGCTGGGCCTATGGGCTTCATTGTGCAGCCCTGACTGGAGTCCCAGAAGCACATTACTAGAAAGAAATGGAGTGAGTATTCACTTCAGTTCTTAGAGAATGATGATTTTTTTTTCTTCTAGTTGCACATTATTTTCGAGCTTCACATTGTGCTTTACTGTAGTGTCAAGTCATTTTATTTTGTTATGTTATGGATAGTTTTCCAATCTTTACATTTTTTAAAGTTTATTTTGATACCATTAATCTACAATTAAATGAGCAATATTATGGTGATTACACTACCCTCTTCATCAGGTCCCCCCCACCAACCCCTTTACAGTCACTGTCCATCAGCATAGTGAGATGCTATAGAGTCACTACTTGTCTTCTCTGGGTTGTACAGCCCTCCCTGTGCCCCCCTAACATTACATCTGCTAATCGTAAGATTTATTCTGCTATCAAGTCTGTTCATTTTTCCTTCCTCCCACTTTCCCTCCCTTTTTTCCTTCTATTAGTTAAGTTTTACTACAGGCTAAAGTGCTATGTAGACTACATATATGTGCAAAGTAAGGCTCCTGTCCTGGGGGAGTTACTGGTTTTGGGGAGATATGAGCTATGATACAATGTCTTTCAATACAGGTAAGTATGCATAAGGCCCAGGTCAATACTGCTAAAGAAATTCAGAAGAAAGCTAGGTTATTCTGAACTAGTATGTGTGTGTGTGGCTGGGAGTAGAGGATGCTGAAGAAGGAACCCGAGAACTATGTGGAGATCATCTTGGAGCTGAGCATGAAGCTTGAAAGACAAGTTTTTTTCCCCAAATACCCTGAGTCACCAGCCCCTTTTCACACTGAATTCTAGTAGCCCTGGCTAAGGTGACACATGCTCCTTTAGTGAAGGAAACAGATTGTGGTAATTAAGTCCCAACATACAAATAGGAGCTCCAGCAGCCATTTACTTTGCATCTTCTTGAGTGATGTGAAACTCTTACTAACTAAAAGATTCAAAGTATTAGAAAATCAACCAAGAATAGTGATAGGAAAGGTACATTGGGTATTTCTCTTCCTCATGCAATAAGAACTCTGTATCAAATATTAACATAAATGAAAATAATATTTCTTAAAAGTTATCATGGTCATAGCCTACATTATCTCATTTTCTCCTTACAAGAATCATTGCACAGAGGAAACCAAGACTTATTGAAGTTAAGCGGTTGAAATCACACAACTAGGAAGAGATGAAATATTAGAAGCAAAAAACCCCAATAGAATACATAGCCCATGCATTTCAGTTATTCCATGGCAAGTCATTGAGATTATTCGTTTTTTTGAGTCATTCAGAAGACATTCGATGGATATTTACTCTGAGCAGTTCCCTGCACAGAACTCCAGAGGAATCAAAGGCATGGTCCCTTTGGTGTGTCTCAAAAGGGCAGAGTTGTAATAGAAACATATTTATGTTTAGTATTCTAAACATATTTTTATGTTATCCTAAGTACAATCCCTTTCCACAATGTCACATAAAACCTTTTATTTTCTCTCTCTCTTTAAATCTTTCTGTTCCCTGGAACTTCAACCTTCTATGACCAAGGCATTAGGGAAGATTTTTCTTCATTTGTTTCTTTTTTCCCTACTTTGACTCAAAGAAGTAAAAGGAGGCAAGTACTTATATTAGCATAAAATATAGAATAATTGGTTGAAAAGAGTTTCACTTCACCATGCAAGTAGTTATCCTTTTGGTTTATTTTTACTTTAGTTTTTTGTTCTTCCCCACTTGGTGGTCATTCCACTAGGGTCTCCTTGTCCCATGCTTCTCTTCTTAGATTATGTCGATTTCCCTTTCTTCTAGACAATTAATGACACTAAGGCAAGAAGGGAAAATCTAATTACTCATGTTGAGATTTGTAGCTAACAGAATGCCTGGGTTTTGGAAGGAAGAGAAGAGATAAGGACCAAGGGTCTACAGAGGTGGAGGAGAGAGCATGTGAGGACAGGGGTTTGGGAATGACAGTTTCTTCAGTGAAAGGGATAGCTCAAAAGCAGGGCTCTCACAAAGGCTAGAAATAAAGCTGGGGACCTGCACAGGATCCAAGAGATAAGTTAATTCCACTAGGAATGTTGCTCTGAATCTTGTTACACCTTTTTTATGCTGTATGGATTGAATTGTATCTTTTGAGCCTGAAGTAAAGCATTCACTGGACACTTTTCAGTGCTCCACATGTATTTGACCAGTTTGCATATTTATTCATCATCTTCCCACCTGATCATCTCCAGATTCCTGGATTCCTCTAGCGTGGGAGAAAAGAGAAAAGCAGAGCTACTTGGGGAAACAACCAGCTAGTTGACAAATACTTACTCATGTCCTTACCCTTTTCTTTCCAAAGATGTGTGCCCTGGGTTACACAAGCATGTGCTGTCCACAGTGATGTGTTACTGTGACCAGCTAGTGTAGCACAGGATTGCAGCATGTACCAGCTCAAAGTATTTTGACACAGATTGCCTTCTAGAAAAAAGGGCATTCCTTTGCAGTTTCTCCTTCCTCTTTTGCAAAAGAAGCTGCAAAGAAGAGGAGAAATCTGACCAGTAATCAAGGGAAGGACTGATTATATATACTCATTCTTTTGCTCAGTCAGTGTTTATTGAGGATTTATTATGTACCTGGTACCGACCAGGCATTGGGGCTACAGCTATGAATGTAATAGACATAATGTGCCCTCTCTTGGGTCTTAGTAGCCTGTGTTCAAAATAAAAATCACACCAATTGCTGTTATCACCCAAAGTGATTATCATAATCATTGATGCAACTAACATGCATTGAACTGGGTATCAGGCACTGTGATATGCATAGGGTGTAGATAGAAGAACCAGATTTGACAGCTATCAAGGAGCTGAAATCCTAGTGAGGCAGATGATTAATACCTCTTGAGCATGACAGATGGTTGCTGTGGGAGCACTGGGGAGAGAGTGACAAGCCTGCCTGGGGAGGTTGGGGAGAGTATCATGAAGATACAGTCTTTAATTTACCATGGCCTCTGATGCCCTGAGTAGTGTGGACCACCACCTGTGCCTCTCCATACAGACTTCCTTATTACTTCTGGCAATTGTCTGTCTCTAGAGCTTTGCACTGGCTTATCCCTCTAACTCAGGGTTTTGTAACGTTGGCACTGTTGATGTTGGAACGGGGGGCCTATTCTGGGTATTGTGGAATGTTTAACATCATCCTTGGCTGGACGCATCCTTTACTTTCTAGATGCCAGTAACATTTACTGCTCCCAAGTCAAAACAACCAAATATGCCTTCACACATCGCCAGCTGTCCACTAGGGACAACACTGTCCCCAGCTGAGAACCACTACTCTAACTGGAATGTTCTCCCAGATAATTGCACGGCTAGCAACTGCTTCAAGAATTTGCTTAAATTTTACATTCTCAGTGAGGCCCATACTGACTACCTTATTTAAAACCTCAATACCACTTACCATTCTTTATCCCCCTTACTCTCTTTTAATTTTTCACTCACAGACCTTAGCATCTTCTAACATACTATATAGAGTACTTACTTATAATCACCATTGGCTCTCTTCTCATTATAACATGAGCTCTATGTGAACAGGGTGTCTATTTGTTCACTGTGGTGTCCTTAGTGCCTGGCAAGTGTTAGGCACTCAGTACATATTTGGTGAATGAATGAATGAGTGAATGACAGTCAACATTTGTGTAGAGCTGTAACATTTACAGGTATATATCCGCATGCATTATCACATTTAACCCTCAAATAATAATGATACCACAGTGTTATTTCCATTATACAGTAAAGGAATTCAGTGATGGTAAAGATGAGTCACATACCAAGAAATGATGATGCCAGAAAGTAAGTCAGATAACTAAATATTTTAAACTGTAGTCCTCTCCACATTACAACAGGCTTTTCCAGGGTCTGAATGGACAAGCAGAAATTTACTGGGCAATTTGGTGAGTAGGGAGACAGAATAAAGAGGGAAGAGTCTCTTGGCCATAGTGACCCAGCCTCTGCCTCAGTTCATCACTTAAAGAAACAAAGGATTTTCCTACTCCAGGAAAAGGCATTCTGTTTACTACAACAAGTATTTTCATCTTAATCTACTTGCTATGGTTCAATGCTTCTCTGTGTTGCCTAACCTGGGGCACATGTATCCCTGGGGAATATTAGGAAGTAGAAAAGCATAAGAAAAGCACCAGAGTAATCACTGAAAAACTTGTAAGACATGTAACATTACTCAGTATGGAAGGGTACAACTACTCTGAAATACCAGCTATGCCTTAAAGACAAATTCAGAAATATTGTTCATTGATTCATTCATCAACTACTTACTAAGTACCCACCATGCAGTCAATATACATGAATATTGCACAAAGCCTCTATCATTATGGAGTTTAATTTTACTGGTGGGGGCAGAAAATACAGAGGTGGGAAATTCAAAGTATTTCTTAAAATAACACAGGAAATGTAGTAGACATTTCAGGCCTGGGTGGAGTAAGCACTCTTTAGGCTCTTTGCCTTCATAAACCCTGTGGGGATGCACTCCCTCACCCCTGGTACTAGAGGTATTTGGAAGAAAATACTGCGATGTACTTAATGTTACTAGTTAATGTTAGGACTGAGCCCTAGAGACAGGTATTGGGTGACCTGGAGCCAGCAGAATACGCTTTATGCTTCTGTTTAAAAGTGGCATTTTCTGTAATAGAGGTGACAAGAATATTGGTCCAAGGCACGCTAATGGATGCAGGAGTAGCAATGGGCATCCAAGGATAAAAGAGAGCAGCATGGGTCAAAGAGGTTAGGTAACTGAGCATGCTGTTTCCTTTTGTAGATGCAAATACACATTAATCTAGCACATGTTCTAGAAAGTCCTTAGAAAAACACATCTCTTTATTCTCTGTTTAGCCATTTGTCTCCTTTATTTACTTGAACACAGCTTGTGCTTTTCCATCCTTAGTGACAAACTGATCTTCACTGGATTTAAGATGCCCCCGATGTAAGATGTACCATTACTTTATTTGCTACTAAGAAAGAAAACACAAACTCTCCCAATTATAATTGTAATAGATTGTTAATTATGAGACACATTCTGATTTGAGAGGTATTAATATGTGAAAAGAATCTGAAACTTAGAATTGTTGGATAGAATCAGATTTGGTTCTTAGATATGCCAAACTAAGGGGGATTTCTCCTCTGAGCCAATATATATTGTGATTGTTCACTCCTATTCTTTTATTTTAATTATCATGGAACAGATATTACAGTATGCTAAGGTTGTGGCACAGACAACCCACTGATCAAGAAAGATTTGTATTCCCTTTCCATAGCATAGAATTGGTATTGTGGAGTGGTACCCACCAGTGACTCTGTGTGTGTGTGTGACTTTTGGGTAAGGCTAGAAGCTTGAAGCTTAATGGACAGAGTCCTTGCAATTGTGTGTGGTCTTGGGTCAAGTTCTGGCCAATGGAGTGACAGCAGAGAGAATGCATTTCACTTCTGAGCAGAAGTATTTAAGTATCTGTGTCTTCCCGGTTTTTTTTTTTTTAATTCTACAGCAAACTTAGAGGCTGTGTGTTGAATATGGTGCCATAATGAAATAAAATGAGCCTGGATCCAAGCACTGTTCTTGGAGTACCTCCAATCAGAATTGAGCATTTTATGAGGAAGAAATAAACTTTTATGGTGTAGAGTCACTGAGATTTGTAGGTTGACATAGTGATTAGCCTAACCTAACACAGGTCAGTTCTGTTTTCTTTATTCTTACTGAATATACAATACCTGCCAAACAATTTCAAACACTTCTTCCAGACCTCTGGTGAAGATGGGATTCCTCCACTGATTGAGTGATAATAGGTCCTGAGTTGACCTTGCTCCAAATGGAGTGGAAAACCAAGTTGCTTCCCATGTTCCCAGCCAAGTCTCTATCCCTATGCCCAAGGTATAATTATTACTGTATTGCATGGAAATTACAGCCAAGGATGATAACTAATCACTACTGTCCTACTTCATTGTAACAGTGCAGTGGTAGGTCTATCAACATAAGCAAATAAAATTTGATGACTGAGAGATTAATGTTTCTCCTTCATATTTGATACATGGCCTGTCTTCTGGAAGAGGCACACAGAACTGAGATACCTTTGATTAAGGTCAGTAGATAATAGTGTGTTAATCCCATAGAAAGTAAGCATCTTTACAAGTCACTATCATGAATCCTCCAGTTATAGACAGGAAATTTTCCAGGAAGACTTCTATAAAACTCATATTAACATCTCATGAAACAGTTTGGGAGAGCTTCTTGAACCCTTTCTCTTAGTCTTTATCTTACCCAGCAAGGGGTTTTCTCTTCAGTGATGGGAAGAAAGGGGATTTGCACCATTACATGCATATCACTCTATTCAATTAAGTGCTATTTTCTAGTAATGGGGTGTAGTTGCATCTCACCCCATTAATCCATTGACCATCTCACCCAAATAACACATTTGTTTCTCCTTCTTAGGAGGTGGAGACAGTGTGCATGTGTAGTGGGACGCAGACCAAGAGAAAAGGGATCTAAGCAGCACACAGCCTCAAAATATTATTAATAAGGCATGAGGTAATTTAATTTGCATTTCAGAATAAAGGATGGATTAGAAGAGTTGAGGCATTGGAAGAGGTGAGTCTAGTCCCTGGGAGACTGGTTAACTGTATTGCACTAATCTAGGGCAAGATTTATGTTCACTTGTAACACTAACAGAAATGAAGGCTGACATTTTAGAATTATTTTATAGATAAAATCTCTAGGGCATGGTAGAATGTTTTATTTTAAAATGTAGGTTTTATTACTCAGGTGTGGTGAGGCCAAGAGATCAGAAGATCATTGCCACTACAGAGGGAGTTTGTTACTCACAGTTCCCAGCAGGAGGAGTGCGCCCCACACCACGCAGGGCCACGTGCATGCGTCAGGAGACAGGAGCGAGGGGAAGGCCTGGGCAGGAGCCTTTACTGTGGTTTCTGCGGGAAAGGCAAGGAAAGGAAGGGTAAACAGGCTCAGAATCTGCTACTTTGAATAGTTTCAGGAGTATGTAGGGAATAGGCGCTTTCTCTAGTTTCTGGTGCCTGGCCCTGTGATGATTAAGGCAGAATAATATTGACTCCTCAAGTATAAAACCCAGACAGAGGAAATGGTTCCGAGTGTGGGCTTTGGATTGGTTACTGTGCCTATGAAAGGTGCCCTCCAGGGAAAATCATTTGCTATCTCTAAGAATTGGCTAGCCCTGTGAGGGACAGTCTAGCCTCAGCCAGAGAGCCCCACTTCAAGAGCAGCAGGAATGCCAAAAATAAAAAATAGAATGAATGCACAGTTGATGAGAGAAATGGTGAAATCATAGAGATTTCCATAGACTAACTATGTGAAAAGTAAAGTGCTATTCACTTTCCAGGGAACTAAACTTTATTGTGGCATCTACTCTGTGCCAGACACTACTGTAAGACCTTTACATAGTCTCAATTAATCCTCAAAGTAAAGCTTTGACAAGGGTCTATTTTTAGCTTAATTTTACAATAGTGTTGAAGACATCTGCGAGAGTTCATGCTTAGTCCCCTGTGACATGCTCCCTCACAGCTTGATTTTAGATATGTTGCATTTGGGGTGCCTGCAGGACATCTTGGTAGAATCATCTAGGACACAATACCCATAATATACCCATTTTAAACTATGATCTTAGTTATCAGAAACTTACATTGCTCTTGCTACATCCCAGATACTGTCCTAAAAGCTTCACAAATGCCACCTTACTTAATCCCATGACAATACTTGGAGATTATTATCTCACATTATCTCCATTTTATTCATACTTTAATTATCATAATAGCAATTTATGTAATATACTGACTGGTACACCTGCACTAGACTAGGTGTTTTATGTAAAATTAACTTAATTCAATCATAAAAGACAAATATGATTATCTGCATTTTAAAGGCCAGAAAACTGAGGCTTACTGGTTTATATCATTTGATTGCTATCGCATGGCTTTCTTTTTATGAATTTCATAAATGTGAGCTTTTGTTTTGATTCAAACTATTTTCCTATTTTACAGACCACAAAAATTAAGGCTCAGTTGTTCAAATGACTTGACCAATGTCACAAAGTCATACATCACCCACCCTGGATTGGAATTTCAGTATATTTGATTCTTCATACCGATCTTTTCTCAATATCCCTAAGTTTTTCAACTGTTTCAAGGGAGCTTTATTTTTCATTAGTTTCATAAATATGAGTTTCTTCTTCACAAGATTTCAAAAGATTGGACAGTGCTGTAGGCTGAATCATGTCTCCCTCCCCGAACCTCAACCCCTCAGATTCATATGTTGAAGTCCTAATGTGACTATATTTTGAAATTGGGCCTTTAAAAGGGTAATCAAGGTAAAATGAGGTGATATGGCGGGCTCCAATCCAATATGACTGGTGTCCTTATAAGAAGAGGAAATTAGGACACAGACACACAAGAGGCCAGTGTGAAGGCACAGGGAGATGTCCATAAATGCCACGGAAAAATCCTGAGAAGAAATCAACCCTGTTGACACCTTGATTTCAGTCTTCCAGCCTCCAGAACTTCACGAGGAAATAAATTTTTATTGTTTGAGTCACCTAGTCTGGGGTACTTTGTTATGGTAACCCTAGGAAGTTAATATAGATAATAAGTTTCCATTACTAAAACAAAATTGGAAAACCACCATCCTAGAGTTACACAGCCTGTTTAACCAGTCTGATTATTTCCCTAAGTTCACGAACCCTCAGGTCAGATGACTTCCTGGGATAAAAGCCAGCTTCCTCTTGCTGTTACTTCATCCATTGGTCTGCAGACATTTCCGTCTTCTTCAAACTTCCCCTCCTATGACAGAGGAGATAAACATTAGAGAAACAAAAGTCCAGAATGCTAAGGTTGCCACTCTCACTTCCTCTTGCCCCTTAACCCAGAACTGCTCTGAATACAGTAATTGCCCTGAGGCACTGAGCCAGGGCAAGAAGGCAGCAGTGCCTCAGCGGTAGGCACTTACAGCCGGTCATGTTTTCACAGGGCCACTTCTGTTCACAGAAAATGCTGGGATGATGTCTCCCACCCGCCTGGCTGGGACTCTGATCCCAGCCATGGCCTTCCTCTCCTGCCTGCGACCCGAGAGCTGGGACCCTTGCATACAGGTATGTGGTCAGGTCAGTTCAACTCCTGTAAGATTTGCCTTGTTTCTGAAAAACTGCTCTCTGCCAAGTACTTCCCACTGTGGGCCTCAGTAAGTTTTCTTTGCAAAGTGGAGTTAAAATTGCCTTAAAGACTTGAGAAGCCACAGAGACTAAATAATTCATGGTTACAGGTACTAACAGGCAGCCTATGGAGGTGTGTCCCATTTAGGACTTTAAGTGTTAATAGAGGCTTTAGGTCACATAGACCTGCTTAAAATCACTGTTCTTTAACCTCTGAGCTGTGTGTCCTTGAAAAAGTTACTAAACCTCTCTGAGGCTACTTTTACATCTATAAAAGCATTATAATAATACCTCCTTCAATACAGAGTTGTAAGGGGGCTGCTTCTTGTTATTCCTCTCTGCTGGTGGTTTGTACACTTAGCTTCAAGCATTCTCTTTGCCTCTTTCAATTCAGGAAGAAGTTTTGTTTGGTTTGGTTTGGTCTCTTAATAGAACTTTCCAAGTGCATTTCAGACTTCTAAATCTAGTCACAGTTCTATTCAAAGGAGGAAAAGAAAAGAGTTGGTAAAAAAAAGGACAGAAAATAAAGAGGGAGAGAGACAAAAGAAAAAAAAAGAGATATAAATTATCAACTAATACAAAGTCTTTTTTTTTTTCTTTGTGAAATACCAACCCGCTGCTTCATAATCTCATTCACGGTGGAAATATTTTGGTTTTCCCAGCATGGACTTCACATTGCTTGAAAAGCCATAGTAGAACCAAACATCCAAGAGAATGCCCTGGGATTTAGGGTATGACAGAGTCAGAAACTCAAGAAAAGCATATCCAGCCAGAGTTCTGAAATTGAGGGCATGGGGGAAATACTGTAGTTTAATATGTAACTGAGCTAAATATATCTCCAAGTCTCCCCGACCCTGATCCCCAGGCCCTAGCCTTACTCCTAGTCCTCCTCTGATCCACCTGCGATTGGGTTTCTGGGGATAGATCTTCTGATCAAGGTCATGCTGGATAAAATCACACTTCCTTTTGGCTCTTCCCTTTCTCTTCACACCCCATATACTCAGCCTCCAAAGCCTGTCTAGCCCTGCCCATCCCCTCAGTGCCACCCTAGGGCAAGTCCTCTTGGCAAGTGACTGGTCTCCTGACTCTGTGGACCCCTTCCTTTAATTTACTCTGCACATTTTTGTTGGTCGTTTATTTGTTATTTTTCCTGAGGCTCAGTTCTAACAAATTATCCTTGTTAAAAAACAAAATTCATCCAAGTAAATGTGAAGATCTAATTGGCTTTATTAAATAATTCATGAATTAGGCAGCATCCCTCTAGCAAGTAGAGAGATGCTCCAAGGAATTGTACAGAATGGAAGGTTTTTATAGACAAGGAGGTGGGGAAAAGTCATTAGCAAAAGAATAAAAGGGATTGTTTCAGGCAAGATCACTTTCTATAGGGGGAGAAGCAAGGGATCTTATAATGCAGATTACCTTCTCTTCTTTCAAGGAAGATGGAGAAGGTTCAAGGATCAGATAATCTTTTCAGTGATGCTGACGAGAAAATTCCTGACTGACCACATTTCTGGGAAAGGCTGAACCTGCCATTAGATTTAGGTATTAAGCCCCAGTTTGGACTTGGCCCAACAGAGGTGACACCATGTTGGGCCTGTGCGTTTCTTCTTCATACCCTCCTTAAAACCTTTTAATAACATTCCATTATAATTAGGACAGTTTGCTACCACAGGGCCTTTGCACTGGCTATTTCCTCTAGCTACAATCCTTTTCCCCTAGATGAGTGCTGCCCAAAGGCAGTATCATGTGGATTGCATAATATTATTTAAATTTAAACAATACATTTAACTAACAAATTTAAATAAATAAAGTTAATTTTTAACTAAATTTAAATGTAGTTTAAAATTCTATAGTAGCCACATTAAAAAATAAGAAACTAGGGAATTTAATTGTAATAACACTTTTCTTTAACCAAGTATATTCAAAATATTATTTCAAAATGTAATATATACTAAACTTTTAAGATATCTTACATTCTTTCTTTGGTACTCTTTGCAATTTAGTATATATATTTTACATTTAACATACATCTCAGTTTTGACTGCCCCTATTTCTTGTGCTCAATAGCCAGTGGCTAGTAGCTACCATGTTGGACAGTGCAGACCCAGATATTTTCATGGCTTAATCCCTCACATTATTCACAACTCTGCTTAAATGTCACCTCCTCTGGGAAGTCTTCCTTGATTGCTTTTTCTAGAGCTCCCCATCCCCCATATTTGTTTCTAATCTCCTATGCTGCCTTTATATTTTTATAGCACACCATTATATATTTGTTGTTTATTTGTTCGTTGTTTTTCTTTCCCTTTGAAATGGAATCTGTAAGAAGACAAGATCATTGCTGGCTTTACTTATCTCTAAAACCCACTGTTTCATGCCAGTCTTAGCCTATCAGTAACTAATGTTGTGACTGGACTGATCCTTGTATGTGTGAATGCAAGATGCCCCTCAGCAATAGTCATCAGGAAATTTTGAAAAAATAAAGGTTTATCACTGACAGGGCCAGGCAATCACACAGCACAGGTAAGGCCCCATAGCAAGGTGACAGGGAGAGGGAAAGCATGGAGAGCCCTGGGGTTCTGTTTTTACTGGGGTCGAGGGTGTGGCCTAGGATTTGGGGGACTCATCCTTTGTTGGTGAATTTAAAACAGAAGAGTAGGAATTAAAGTGTGGAAAGGGAAGAAAAAAATAGTGGCCTAAATAGCTAGTTTTTAAAATCAACCAAGATCCAAAACAAAGGAGGCTCATAGTGGAGGAAGTGGCCAGGCTCTTTATCTTGGTGTGCCTGGCAGTGTGTTTATTCAAAATAGCCCTCTTTGAAGTGGATGCCTCCACAATCTAAGCTTAAAACGGGCACTTGCATTACAAAAAGAAAAGCCAGCTGTCAGGGCTTACGCCATTCCCAGTGCCTACCTAGCATACAGTAGTTGCTCAATTTATATGTGTTAAATGATTAAAAGTATTGCCATAGGACAAAATAAAAGGCCCTACCAATCTGGCTCTGGCTCCCCCTCTGGCTTGGGTTTGACCATTGTCTCCAGGTACCAACTGAACGGAATTAGTTTTCCATCCCTTCTTGCTTACACTGTTCTCTCCCTCTTTGCTCTTTCCATGTATTAATATCTTACTCATTCTTCAAGATCCACCTTGAAATCTCTTTCTCAGAAGCTTTCTATGATCCCTGGATCCAGAACTGATCTCTAATTTTCTGAAACAGGAACTGTTTTCCAAGGCTGGTGTATGTTCCTTTCTGGTACTGTGAGTTAGGCTTCTGTCTTAATCCTTTCTCTGTGAGCTCATCAAAGTGTGGAGTTGCACTATATTGGTTTCTGTATTTTCCACAGCATTTAGCAGAAAAATGCCTACATTGTGGACTTAAACAAACCTCCACTCATCAGTTATTCATTCATTTATTCAACAAATACTTACTAAGCATTAACCATTTACCAAGCACCATTCTGAGTGGAGATATAACAGAGCAAGACTCTGCAAACTTACCATCTAGGGATGGAAATGAACAGTACATATGGAACAATCCCACAGACAGCATAATTATAGATGGTGATACATCCTGTGGAGGAGGATGGAAGAGGGTAAGGGAAGAATGCCTGGTAAGGAAACCAGCCTCTACTAGACAGTATAATCTGTGAGGCTCCTATGACAGACAGCATTTGAGGAGACATGAAAATGAATGAGCAGCTTTACATATGACCTGTGAAACTTTATGCATGTTACCTCATCTCTCTGAATTCTTCTTCTTTAAAAAACTTTATGTGAAGATTAATGTATATAACATAAAAGAAATATGCCACCATATAGTAAGGGATTAACAAGAGCTAATAATAATAAATGTTAAAATTTATTGATCGTTTATACTGTAATAGGCTTTGAGATCATCTCTTTAAATAGCTTCTTCATTTAATCCATTTAACAGATGCTACTGGTTTTTAACAGAAAACCCAAATTAGCTGGTTTAAGCAAGGAATTTTTCTGAAGAAACCAGAGGATTCAGGAATTAAATGGGAGGTTATTGAACAAGGTTTGCAAAGAATTTGGGAAAGGCTGATAGAAACCAGCATAGGAACCAAGGGAGCAAAATGCACTTGACCTTATTTACTGGGTTCCATGCATTCCAGATATTTTTTTTCCCCCATTTCTATATCACCTGCTCAAAGGTAAGTGAGTCAAGGGAGAGAATGCAACTGGCAGAAATCAGGCTATGATTAAGGGAGGTCTGGATATCGTGTCTGGTAGTTTCCCCAAGGCGGTATACAGTGGGGGTATATTTAGGGGAAATAAAGCTTTTCTTCAAATCACACAGAAGAGTTGGGGCAAGACCCAGAGCTTTTGTACTCCAGAGCCTCACCTCTTTGCCACTTGACTCCACTGCTTCTTGCTAAATGCTGCCATTGTGATAGTAGTGGTGAGAATATGGCATGGATAGTAGGTATCCTTCCCTTCCTAATTTAGAGCATAGCACTTTATAAGTATAAAGTGAGTGGATAAATGGACGGATGGATGGATGAAAGGTTGGCTGGGTGCTGTGCTTACACTAGAGGTCTCCCAGGCTCTGGCCTAGGGAGGGGAGTTGAGAGGGAAGGCTATTGAGATGCCTACATCTAATGTACCATCATTGCAGGTGGTTCCTAACATTACTTACCAATGCATGGAGTTGAATTTCTACAAAATCCCTGACAACATTCCCAGAACCACCAAGGAACTGGACCTGAGCTTTAACCCCCTGAGGCATTTAGGCAGCCATAGCTTCTCCAGCTTCCCAGAACTGCAGGTGCTGGATTTATCCAGGTAACGAATGAGCTTTTACACATTGCATAAGGTGACATGTTCTTTGTTCTATTATTTCATTCTTAACTCAGAAAGCCTGGTTGGTGGAGTTTCATCTTCATTCACTTATTCATTCAATAGATGTCTTACTTGGCAAATGAACTTGGGCAAGCCACCTCCCCTCTCCATATTTCCTTATCTGTGAAATGAACATTTGGACGATACATTTTCTAAAGATAATTCTTTCTTTGGATTTTCATTTAATTTAGGGGAGAAAACTGGCTCAAACTCTTTCATCAGCAATTATTTACTTACTACAACATATACTTACTATATGTTGTACACTCTGCTAGAAAACAAGAGTATATGGATATATAACATACAACCCCATGTATTAAGGAGGATATATGCACTTGGAAGAATCAGTATGTTAAAATCTTGAGCATGGTGCTGGACACATAGTAAACATACAATACATGTTGCTTGATTCTGATTTTGGATTTTGAAGCTGACATAAAGATGGTAACATATAACAGGAGGTGATATATTATGTGTACATGAGAGGTAATATATTGTGTTATTCAGAAGAGGGGCCTTCTCTGCAGTGGATAGTCAAGACAAGATTTCATGATTTGAGTGGGATTCAAATAATGTCTAAAATATTGAAAGTAGAATAGATAGGGAATTAGGAAGGTACAAGTAACACTAGGAGAAAGATGACAAGATTGAAGGAAAATATCTGCTGGGAGAAGGAACAATGAGTATGATTTTCTTTTCTGATGGAGGGAAGTATATTATTTACTGGGATAAGTGATTATCATTATTTTTTGTGGGGGACTGAATCCTAAAATTATTTTCATCATGAGGGCCTTATTTAAAAATATTTTAAAATGTACTAGATAATGGACTATATTCTCTATAAAAGGTTTTAGAAAATGAAGAAATGTTATGTGTTAATATATATATATGGCTTTTTATTATAGAAACTCTTATTAAAGACTAAGAGCATAATATAAAAATCCACTTACAGATATTTCTGTAGACCCGTAAGCATCTGATGTTTAGAGTCTAAATTGGATATTGATAGAATGTAACAAAAGGGGCATTTCAAAGAGCGAGAGAGAGAGCACAGAACCCTGTGGGGTCAAGACACCTGAGCAAGGTCCTCCTCCAACATTTATAGCTATGTGGCGTGAGGCAGTCACCATCTCCCTGGGTCTCAGTTTTCATGTTTGTGAAATGGAAATGATGGAGCTTAACCCACAGGGATAAATGTGATAATGAATGTTAACATGCTACGTATATTAAAAACTTTGTAAGTATAAAATATTATTATTGTTATTGCTATGGTATTTCATCGGTTTGCAAATTTTAGTTTTCTGAGTAAGAGTTTTGTGAAGAACTATATTGAGTTAAACAGACAAACCTCCCCCATTTTTAAACAAGTAGATTCTCAACAAACAATGTCCCTTATAATTCATCTTCAAACCCCTACATACCCAAGGAACTTCCCTCAGAGACCTTAAATATGTGCTTAGAGAGAAGCCAGCTCCCCCTCCGGTTAGCCAGCAGGAGATTCTGGATTAGGACAAGAACAATCAATAGCACAACAGATATTCTATGCCTCAACTAGTCAGTTCTCTGTGGATACCCGTGACAGCCCAGGCAGCCTTTGTCCCTGCTATGGAAACCTACTGATATATACTTTTTTCTTTCTATAAGTGAGAAAACTGAGATTTGGAGAGTTTAAGTGACTTATCTATGTTCACATAGCTTGTTAGCAGCAGACCAGAGACTCATGTACACATCTTCTGCTTCCGAGTTAAACATTGCCTTCACCTTCATACTTTGCTTATCTAAAGTGATGACCCCTCTTTGATGAGCCAGAAACATAGCAAAACCCTTCCAGTGATATATACAGTGATGCATAAGGACTATGGGCTATAAAATCATGTAACTGAAAGTGACTTGAGAAATAATCAAGTTTAGTTACCTCAGGTAGCAATAACTAAGGCCAAGAGGAAAAGCAGTTCCCAAGATCATGGTATGAAAGGAAAGCAGAGGCACCAGAACCCAGGTGTCTTGCCCCCTTTCTCAGTGTTCTTCCTACTGTACCCACCCCCCTTCTATACAGTTACCAGTCAATACCAAAAACTTGGACCAAATGCTTTCATTACCTGTGAGTCTCCTGAAGGGGATATAGCCAGTGGGGAACACTGCAAATGCAACTCAAGTTGGACTAGGAAAGGACTCATTTGCAAAGCGTAACTGGTCTGCACTTACAATGCTAGCCAGAGTTTTCCATTAGCTCAGTTTATGGGCTAGATGACAGTCTTGTGTCTGGGACACTTTGGTGAACACTGTATATAGCAAGGCTTCCATTTCTCTTGGGTAAAATTCAAAATGCTTTATATCTGGTCTGTAAGCCTCTGCCTTGTTTACAACCTTTTTCTCTACAACAACTTCATCTCACACCTCTCCACTTCCCTCTCTGTAATCTGGATACAGAAGTTTTTTTCTTACAGTTCCTCCATGTATCGTGGTTGCTGCCTCTACCTTAGGTCTTTTGTATTCACTGTTCTTTTCACTTCCTTTTCTTGTTAATTCCTACCCATCTTTCAGATTTAAACCTAAGTGCTATCAGAGAAGCCTGCTTTGATCCCCCTTTCCTAGGTCCATTTCTTTGATGTAAACTCTCACAGCACATTTCCTTTTCTTCTACAAAACTCACTCCTATAACCTGCTCCTACCATTTACCTGTGATGATTACAACTTTCAAATATCTAGCTATCATATTTGGAGAACTTTTCATAAACATTGAAATTGTCTGTGACACTTATGTGTAATTTTTACATCTTTGAAATTGATGTTCACCAGTCATTTATCATACCTAACAACTTAACGGTACCATCTGTACCAGTAAGATGTATAATCACAATTATGTGGCAGGAAATGGCTAATGTTGATCCGAGGACATCACGTACTATGTCAGCCACAGAGTCTTCATGTATTATTGATCTTTAACTGATTTCCTTCTGATGGATACACTGCCTCTGTTTACCACGTGTCCTTAGTGTGACAGAAAGAGTCTGTCGCTGTGGCCAGTATGCTAACACTGTTTCTGTGGGACTTATTTGTGTATGCCATCATCTGCCCTGCTGGAGGTCTTTGCCTATGCAAAAAAAAAAAAAAATCATACAGCATGTTATGTGTGTGAGAGAGCTAGATGCCTGGGATTGTTATTCCATTTTTGGGTTTTTATTCAGCAGAAATATGATATAATCTGTATCTCTTTTCCCTGCAGATGTGAAATTCAGATGATTGAAGACGATGCGTATCAGGGCCTAGAACACCTGTCCACCTTGATATTAACGGGAAACCCTATCCAGAGGTTGGCCCTGGGAGCCTTTTCAGGACTATCTAGCTTACAGACACTGGTGGCCGTGGAGACAAACATAGTAGCTCTAGAGGACTTCCCCATTGGACATCTCAGAACTCTGAAGGAGCTTAATGTGGCTCACAATCTTATCCATTCTTTCAAGTTACCTGAATATTTTTCTGACCTGCCCAACCTGAAGGACTTGGACCTTTCCAATAACAAGATCCAAAATATTTACCTTAGAGACTTGCAGGTGCTACATCAAATGCCCCTCCACAAACTCTCTTTAGACTTGTCCCTGAATCCTTTAGACTTTATCCAACCAGGTGCCTTTAGAGAAATTAAACTCCGTGAACTGACTTTGAGAAATAATTTTTACAGTACAGATGTAATGAAAACTTGTATTCAAGGTCTGGTTGGTTTAAAAACCAATCGGTTGGTTCTGGGAGAATTTAGAAATGAAAGGAATGTGGAAAAGTTTGACAAATCTGTCCTGGAGGGGCTGTGCAATTTGACCATCGAAAAATTCCAGATAGCATTCTTCGATTACTTCTCAGTTGATACTTCTGACTTATTTAATTGTTTGGCTAATGTTTCTACAATTTCTCTGGCGCATCTGAATTTAAACCGACTAAAAGGCCCTTGGAAAGGTTTCAGATGTCAATACTTAGAACTGGTTAACTGTAAATTTGAACAATTTCCCACACTGGAGCTCGACTCTCTCACAACATTAGTTTTCACTGCCAACAAAGGGATGAACACTTTTACTGAATTTAAGCTGCCAAGGCTTGAGTTTCTAGATCTCAGCAGAAATGGCTTGAATTTCAAGGGTTGCTGTTCTGAGGCTGATTTTGGGACAACCAGTCTGAAGTATTTAGATCTGAGCTTCAATGATATTATTACCATGCATTCAAACTTCATGGGCTTAGAGAAGCTAGAACATCTGGATCTCCAGCATTCCAATCTGAAACAGGCCAATGATTTTTCAATATTCCTATCACTCAAAAACCTCCGTTACCTTGATATTTCTTATACTCACACCCGAGTTGTCTTCCATGGCATCTTTGATGGCTTGGTCAGCCTCGAAGTTTTGAAAATGGCTGGCAATTCTTTTCAGAACAACATCCTTCCAAATATTTTCTCAGATCTGACTAACCTGACCACACTGGACCTCTCTAAGTGTCAACTGGAAGAGGTGTCCCAGATGGCATTTGATTCACTCTCTAGACTTCAGTTGCTAAATATGAGTCACAACAACCTCTTGTCATTGGATATACTTATTTATAAACCTCTCCACTCCCTCCAGTTTCTGGACTGCAGTTTCAATCGTATAGTAGCCTCCAGGGTGCAAGAACCACAGCATTTTCCAAGTAGTCTAGCTTCCTTAAATCTTAGCTGGAATGACTTTGCTTGTGTTTGTGAACACCAGAGTTTCCTGCAGTGGGTCAAGGACCAGAGGCAGCTCTTGGTGGAAGTTGAACAACTGGTGTGTGCAAAGCCTTTAGATATGCAGGGTGTGCCTTTGCTGAGTTTTAGGAGTACCACCTGTCAGATAAACAAGACTATCATTAGTGTGTCAGTTCTCACTCTGCTCATAGTGTGTGTGACAGTAGTTTTAGTCTATAAGTTCTATTTCCACCTGATGCTTCTTGCTGGCTGCAAAAAGTATGGCAGAGGTGAAAGCACCTATGATGCCTTTGTTATCTACTCAAGCCTCGATGAAGACTGGGTGAGGAATGAACTGGTAAAGAACTTGGAGGAAGGAGTGCCCCCTTTCCAGCTTTGCCTTCACTACAGAGACTTTATTCCTGGTGTGGCCATCGCTGCCAACATCATCCAGGAAGGTTTCCACAAAAGCCGGAAGGTTATTGTCGTGGTGTCCCAGCACTTCATCCAGAGCCGATGGTGCATCTTTGAGTATGAGATTGCCCAGACCTGGCAGTTCCTGGGCAGTCGCGCTGGCATCATCTTCATAGTCCTGCAGAAGCTGGAGAAGTCCCTGCTCCGGCAGCAGGTAGAGTTGTATCGCCTCCTCAGCAGGAACACTTACCTCGAGTGGGACGACAGTGTCCTGGGGCGGCACATCTTCTGGAGACGGCTCAGAAAAGCCTTGCTGGATGGGAAGCCATGGAGTCCAGAAGGAACAGCAGATGCAGAAAGCAGCCAGCCCAAAGCAACAACCTCCAGCTGAGGGGGAAAAACTCCTGAAGTGCTTCTTGCCCAGCTAGACCCAATACTTGTTCAGTTAACAAGTTATTAAATGCTGCAACCTACTAGCCATTGTGCTAAAAGCAGGTGATTCAGTGGTGTATAAAGTACACAGGACTGCTAATCTCACGGAGTTTACAGTGCACAGGGATAAATATGCTAAAATACAGAACCTCTAAGTGGATGCTTCAAACAACTCAGCTAAGGAGTCTATGACAGGAAAAATCAACTCAACTCTTACACTATCAAATTGAATTAGAACTAAGAGACAGCCCCAGTGAGATCAGAAAAAGACCTAGTTCTTCAGCTGAGTCTTTTGAATGGAAACTACTTTGCGTTCCATGTTTCAGCCATCTCAAAACAAAGCAGTTTTGGTAGCCACAGCTAAGCTGGGTCTTTGCTCACTTTTCTCTTTTCTGTTGAATCCCATTTAAATTCTACTTGATGACTCAGGAGACTCCCAGTTCAGATCCCAGCTCCACTTTAAGTCAGTTTCCTTACTGGTTAAAAATCCCGTAACTAATACCTATGGAAACCAGATTAACACGTATTCACAAACATCCTGGTCATTCCTTAGCATGTTCTATTTATTAACTAATAGTCTCTGTTACATTTTTGTTTTTATAAATCCAGTTCTCGTTTTTCATGTCTTCTCTATGACTCTTGTCATAAATAAATCTGGTAGAGTAGAGATACCCTGGAAATATCCATATTTAACCACTATCTTTCAAGCAAATATGTAAAATATACTCTGTCACTTTGTCACTTGATGTCATTCTAAAGTTATTAGTTACTAAGTTAGGACTGTCATGAAAGTAGCGTTAAAATAATTTGGTTCAAAGTGGCACTTACTGTAATAGAGGGAGACAAGTCCAAATTCCTGGTCTCATAATGAGCAATCAAAATTAGAGGCAGGGCAAGAAGTGGGATGGTCTCAGGAGGTCAGCTCTTCTTGATGATATCAGAAACCTGTGGGCTAATATAGCTGGGGTGAGCACATGACAAGATTTGCAGCAAAGGCTTCTACTGCCGCAAATGAGTATTGTTTGATGCAACACTGAATCTTTCAAGGTGTTGTGAAATGGTTCAAGGTGGGGAGCACATGTTGCTGCTTCCTGTTGCTTTCATTTCATGACCCCATTTTGTTAAAGAGTAGATATTATTACTGAGAAAATAATGTCCCTGAGGTTAATGTGGGTCACATGAAGGGGAATTCTTAGAAAAGCACACTCACACAGGTTCCCCAGAATGGTGCATTCAAAGAAAAAGCAATGAGAATATTTGGGAAATGGGATTGTCAAAAACTGGAAATATGGGCATGGTTGGGAATGAGATTGTGACTGAGTATTTCAGAGTGTATTTAGACTGGAGCATGCTTGGAATCACTGAGCATACCTGGGTGTGCTTATAGGTCTTATGAGCTAGTGAAAGTGGGTGTATGTATTTGTGCACATGCTTCTGTGTTTGTGTACATGCAAGAACATGTGTGTCTATGTGATCCTGTCTGCATGGAAGAGAGTGTGATTAAACTTCAAGGGGAATATGTGCATTTGATGTGAATGTCTACTGCTGTCTGAGATAGGTTCTCTTGTCCTGTTTTTGTATGGGATTGCTTATATACAAATGTCTGCTTTAGATTCTGAGTGTACATGAAGGCATGTGCTTCAGGCTATATGTGAGTGTGCTTGTGTTGATATTTGAGCATGCATTCTGCATGTGTGTGTTAGTTCAAGCAAATATACAAGACTCCAAAGAGGAAAATCAAAATACAACTGGACTTTCTCTTGTAAACAAGTCTGACACTGGCCTGCTTCCCATCAATTCCTTCTCCAAGATAGGAATTCAGAAAATTGCAGGTAAGGTAGACAAGAGAGGAAAAAATGGTATGACAGAAACATAAAGATAGGAACGAGGAAACTCAGGCCTGGGACAGGTTCTTTGCAGCCAAATTCTTTGGATTAAAGAGATGAAGGGTGGACTAGAAAGACATTAATACTGATTAGAATTAAATTAAATTTGTTTAATACCATATACCTTGGAACATATTCACACAATTATGGCCATATTTGAATCTTATTATCCAGGTGAAGTAGCAGAATTAGTTTTCCCATTTTACTGACATGAAACTTGACATTCAAGGAGATAAATGTATTGTCAGTAGACCACAGTGTAAATGAGTGGCAGGGCCTTGACTGGGGCCTCCAGTCTTCTGGGCAGCTCACTTTCCAATAGCCCCTATTGCTTCATGCTTAAAGTTGGCAAAACAAGAAGTGAAACCCCTGTAGTTCTCTGTGTGGTTGACACTTGTCAAGGGTTTTTCACTGAAACCATGAATCATTAGGCAAATACATATGCATATATGTATTATATATACCCAATGATGTATTTATAACACATTTCTTTCCATAAAGTTCATAAGGGAGATTCAAAGTGTTCACGGACAGTAAGGGTAATGTTCACTAGAACTAGAGAATCTGGACAAAGAACAAAGAGAGGACAGAAAGACAGGAAGAGTAAGTTTTAGTCTAGTGTTTTCCTGTCCTAACTCCAGATAGACAACCCCCTCTCCAGAGTTTTGGATAATCTGGATTTTGGAGAGTGCCAAAATTCACATTTACCACTGATCATGTGTGCATCGGGTCCCACTTCCCTTAGAGGCTGGCTAACTCAAATGTCAAAAGAGGATAGACTATTACCCTGTAAAGCTGTTGTTAAGTATTGGAAATAATTTATATTCAATATAAGGGCACTATTTATATGGGTATAATCCTCTGGAACTTTATAAAGGGGGCACAGGGAGAAGTATTCAGTGGTCTTCTCAGTAATAGCATTTTAGCAATTGCTGTTTTCCCAACCTGTGGGACCACAGGAGGACTGTAACTATAATTAGACAGTTTCTTTCTGACTCAGTCTCCACCCAAAGGACTGTCAGAACCCCAGCCTCCTTCTGGACTCTATATTACTTTCAAGAAATCATCAGCAGGTTCCTGAGGGTCTATGTGACCTCAGAAGTTTCCTTACAAATATGACTGAGAGCTCTGGGAGGGCAGAGAACTTGTCTGCTCATCCTTTGCTTCCCCAGCCCTGAGCTTGATGGCCCACCCATAGCAAACATCATCTGTTTAATTGAAGAATTGGTGAGTGAACAAAGAACTTTCCCTACAGCGGACGTCCTCTGTGCCTCCTAGTCAAGGCCCCCAACTCCCAGACCACAGTCCCCTGCTGCCCATGCAGTTCCTGGGTCTGCACACCTCCACAGCTGCCTCCTGTTCCTGTTGTTTCCATGCATTTTCTCAACCACTTCCTCTGCTCTGCTCCTTAACTCCAAGTATTCCAAAAGTTATTTTGCAGAAGCAGGGAAGAGGACTTCTTTTATAATAGTTAACCTTAATGGCTATTTTTAGATCCTTGTCTACTGCTTTATATATGATCTCTAATTTAAATTCCCACACTATGCCCATGAGATGGGCACTAGAAATATGAGCATTATTTATTACACATTAGGAAACAAAGGCTCTGAGACCATAAGTAACCTATCCAAAGTCACACAGCTCTCTTTTCTGAAGGAGTAAATTCTTTACCGTGAAGCTCCCAGGACTTTCATGCAATAAGGTCTGTCCAAATGGCCTTCCAGATAGGCCAAGCTGTATCTGTTTTTATAGCAATACTCACCATCCTTCAACTCAGTGATCCTTTCTGCCAGATGGTTTTAAATAAGGCTATTCTTTCAATGTCTTCATTAAATGGCAAGAATGTGTCACTGGAATCTTGCTTTAGCTGATAATAGTGTGAATTCATCAACTTTAGCAGTGCACCCTGATACCAATATTTAACTTGGACTGTCCAGAGGAGCCCAACATAGCAAGAGCCTTGGGCTGAGTTTCCTACTGGCATCATGATCCCCTCTCCTTTAGCTTGATTAAATGACAAACGCAAGTAACTCAAAGTTCGAGACTTTGAATTTCAGCCTAGCACTGCAGAATGCTGATATTTTGCTAAATGAAGACTATAGATACTATGAAAATCAGGAGTGAATGGAAAGTTTGGCTTTTATCTTTTCCCATGGAATAGTCTAGCCATTGTTACTAAATGTAGGTGATGCAGGTAAAAAGAATCCTACATGGACTTCAGTGTGTAGCTACTAGTCTAGCAGGTGCATATAGTAGACTTGGATTTAATCCTGGTTCTGCCACAGTTTCACAATATAAGTTTGAACAATTTCTTAATCTAATTTTTGTTTGCTTTCTTGAATAGCTAGAGTAAGTCTCTCCTATGCTACAGGGCTACTATAAGTATAAAAACAGAGAGTGGAAGGGAGAAACAGAACAACTTTAAATTTATCTGCTTGAAGGGGCTATTTTAAGATAAGGAAATATCCCAAGTCTGGTATGAAGTTGATATAGAAACCTGGAATCTCTCTGAGGCAGGCGATCTCACACTCATGCTCAAACTCAGGAATTCAATTCTCAGGGAAGGAGAATGGAAAGAGAAGGCAGGGTCCTGGCTCTGAAACATACTCTGAATCACAGATGCTGCCACTAACATTTACAAAGATGCTAAAGCCATACCCTGTTCACTTATAGTGAAGCAAAATCCTGGACAGTGAGCTGCCTGGGAGGGTGGAAACCACGATCTGGTCAGGCTCTCCATTTCCTTGTGTGATCGTGGGAAAGTCATTCAAGTGCCTTGAGGCTCAGATTTCGATACATAAAATGGGGGTAATAACACCTTTTCAGCAGACCTCACTAGGCTATGAGGATAATGCTGATAATAATAACAATAGTGTCCCTTAATTGACCAAGCAAGGGCTTTATACATGTTATCTCACTTTCTTTGTCACATCAATGAATTAGGAAGACACTATTTCCAATTTACAGATGAGAAGAATGACACTTGGAGACATTCTATAATGTGTCTAACATCACCTGCTAATAAATGGCAGCTCTAAGTTTATAATGTAAGTCCACTTCTTCATAGCCAGAACTATTGAACACTGTATTATGCCAAGTACACTCTCCTGTCACAGAAATGCACAACACCTATCTTACCCTCATAATTTTAATTAACATTAACCAGAGGGAATTATTACTATTGTTACTTTTTGATATTACTATCATAGCCATAAGAGCCTGGGAAAAAGTAAGTCAAGGATACATGTCATTAAAAATTCCTAACAATGCATGAATCAGGCCCACTCAGTGATAGTTTTCCTGTAAACAACGTGCTTAGGCTGCTGTATTATCTCTCTAGCCAGTCAGACTTCCTGTTGGGTGTCACAGACCTGTGATGGAACATAGAGGTTACGGGGGAAGTTCCAAAAGCTAAGGACTTTCCAGATGGCTGGAATAAGATCACACACTCTGGGTTCCATTGTGGAGATCACTGAGCTTTTCAACTCAAAGTGAAACCTGTGGACTCGGTGGTTGATGAAAAAGAAGCGAATACACTGGGCACCACGTGTGCTCATCCAATTGCTGTCTCTACCCTGTGAGTTAGGTGTCACTCTCTGCAACTGAACAACGAGGAAATGGATGCCCAGAGAGAATGAGTAACTTGCCCACAGTCACACAGCTTGTATGTATTAATAATAACCAACATTTGTTAACCTTTTGGTACATGGCTGGGATTATTCTCATCTGCATATTAATTAATTTGATAAAATGATCCTACTGGGCAAGTATCGGTAGCTTTGCCATTTCTCATATAAAGAAACTGAGGTGCAAAAGTCAACTGTCCAGTTGGAAAGGGGAGAAATAGGGTGAGAACCCAAGTTGGCCTGATTCCCAGGGCTACCTTCTTCCCACCATGTCACAGCTGCTGTGGCATACTGGGCAAGTAAATCAGGGGTAGTCAGAGGAGGAACCGAAGAATAATGTAGACAAGGTCAGAAGCTCCCATGCCACCTAGAAATTGAAAGTTTAAAAGGCAGTGTCTGCCACTCTCCTTGATTTCTACAGAAATAGAGATGATACCTCCCCGTGACAGTGCTAAGTGACAATTCTGAGTGTAAATGTGCTTTTTGGCATAATCTGTCCTGTCCTAATAGCCTTGGTTATAATTATAAAATAATGGGTTTCTGAAAGCCTGCAAGCAGTCTGGGAATGGCAATAAGGGTTTTAGAAACGACATGTTGTTTATGCGAGAAGTGTTTTGTTGAAAATTAAACCCACGTTTAGGAGAAAGGATTGTGTTGTATGCTCTTAAGAAACTCTCACTATGTAATTAAATCAAAACCTATCAGTTGCCAATTTGAGCTCTTGTCTTACGCTAACAACACTCCCATTTCCATGAGCCAAACAAGACAGGACTGACCTAAAACAACTCAGCTCAGTTTTCATCCACAACTCCCCAGAACCTTGTCTGTCTGTCTTCCCAGGGCCCAGCTGTGAGATGCAATTGCATGGTCCACCTTCTTCCTGGGACTCACCTGCACCTCTAGACTTTTTGCAGGACTTCCCACCTCCACAAATAGGAATGAACACTCTTTCTGCTTAAGGGATTTCCTGGGAGGCACTATACAGAAATAGGCAGTTTAAAAAAAAGAAAAAAAGGATGATGTGAAAAAGCTTCAGTGACTCACAAAATTCCAGAGAAGCTGTCTCTGACCTCATTTCTTAGGTGGGTAACAGAAGTTGTTCTCCAAAGGTTAGAAAGTCTTCTCTGTTCCAGGATCCTGAAGTAAGATTAAGCTTCTTACTCTAACATGTTTTCTTGTGTTTCTAGGTCACTCTTTCTTCTCTTCTATGTCTTTTAGCCTCTTCACTCCTTCATTTAAAGTAAGTCTGTTTCCACCAAGGACTTTAGGTAGTTTATAATTGAAACAGTATCAATGAACTATTAAAAATGGAAATAATATCTCAAGATGACAAAGCTTACCACCTCTGGCTTTTTAAAAAGTGCTTGGCCAGAGAAGACAAGTAGTGATTCTATAGAATCTTTACTACACTGATGAACAGTGACTGTGACGGGGTATGTGGGGGGGACTTGAAAATGGGGGGAATCTAGTAACCACAATGTTGCTCATGTAAGTGTATATTAATGATACCAAAAGAAAAAAAGAAAAAGAAAGAAAGAAAGAAAGAAAATAAAAAGTGATTGGCTTAAGAATCCCTTGAGGACTTTAATCATATATTTCTATCTATGTTTCTAAATATGTTAATGATCTTTATTGTTGGAAATTCTGATGTAGTATCAGAGATTGGGCCAAAGGAATCTGTATTTTGAAATAGTCCCCAAGTGATTTTAATGGGAATGAAAGCTAGTACAGAAAGTGGAGGCTAATACCCTATGTTTAATATGGTTACTGGTTTTGTCCTTGAGATTTATTGCTAAGATCCGTAAGAACCAAGGCAAGGTCAACAGATTGGAATATATGACCCTTCTTCATTACAGGAAAGAAGACACCCTATTGGTCTTTTTTTACACTATCTACTTGATTCTTCTCAATCATACCAGATCAGATTCAATGGGATTTTAGTGCTGGACTATTCTGAGATTACAATATCCATTTAGATATCATGACCCAGGCAATTAATTAATTTCCCTAGTTCTTCCTAGTCTGGGAGGTCCTTTTTCATACTCCAGGATAGCTGAGACCTGGCATAAATTTATACCAGAAAATTGTCATGGTCTGTCCTGAACTCTCTGAGGTATCTGCTGCTAATTTTTCCATTCCAAAATAAATCAAAATAAAGCTTGTCAGCTCTACTTTTGCGAACTGACTATTCAGCTTGCCATTAACAATCAAGAGTCCAGAAATGATTTTCTCTGGTAACACCAGAATCTCCTGTGCAAAGACTTGCTGGGCCATTAACAGTCTTCCCAAGAGCCTGTTTTTCAATATTGTTTGGAGGAAAAGGGTCAGTGAGCATTCAGCAGCTTTGGCCTTTGAGACCCTGAATCCTCTGGAGGAGTCTACTTCTCCCCAGTGGGGAGAACCTGCTGTAGAAACTTCCTGCTTGCAAAGAGCACTTGTGAAATTAATGGCAGGGGGTAAATTCCTGGCTAGAGCTGTTCAGCGCACTGCTGGGTCCTGCTGAGTCCTGTCTACACATCGTCTTTGGTTGGATTGTCTGTGGTCTCAGTGTTTTGTCCAGGTCTGAGAACTGAGCACCACAGGAGCAGGGTACAATTTTTGTCATTACAGGAAAATAAGCTGCTGAGATCAGGTAAGTGAGCAGAGGCAGTGGTAGTATAGCTTGGAGCTTCTGTCTGGACGCTTCTCTCACCTACAAAGTGGGACACGTGGGCTGGATCAGCATATTCCCGAGTGTGGTATATTGATAAATGAGGTGAATTTACATAGTTATAGGATGAGTGTGATGATATGTAGTTAAAATATGATAAATGAGGTGAATTTATGTAGTTAAAAGATGAGTGTGTTATTTTTAATACTTATTTATATGCATTTCATGGTTATTTTCTATTTATGATAGGTTTTGTGTATAGTAAGGAATACGATCCCTTAAAACAAACATACTTAAGTTTACAAGGTGGGCTTTTTGAGCGGAAAAAAAAAAACAGACAACAAAGTGAATAATACAAGAGGCATGCAGAAATGGGAAAAAATGGAAAGTGCTATGAGAAAGGTTACCAGTTAGGAAGCAATGGACCAGATGACTGCTGAGGAGCTGGCCAGGTCTCTGACATCCTGATGTGTGCCCCTCTCCAGGGCCATTTCCTTATCTATAAAATGCAGGGGTTGGAACAGATGTCCTTTCCAGCAATTCTATTCTCTGATTAGAGGTACAACTCCATCACACAGATGTTCCAGCACCTTTAACATGTGGTTCCAGCATTTTGAAACTCATGATACTATATGGAAAACTCAGTAATTAAGTAGTGGTTTACTCATGCCTTTATAGTTTTCCCTATCCTCTCTCATTTCTAGAAAAGATTCAGCTATCAACTGAGTTGAGTGGTAGGTGACACACTGTGGATGCAGAAGTTAAGGCAACTGGGTGGTGAACTGTTCCCACCACTATCTGTTTAACAAGCAACCCTTGATCTCTTTGTCCCTTTGTCTCCGTTTCTTTGTCCATGGGGTGAGTGCTTTATGGAGTCACTTCTATGACAGCCGCGAGGATCAAATGGAACAGAGGACTCAAGAAAATTTAGGGAAGTGCTACATAAATGGGAGAGGTTAGTATCACACTAGATTGAAAACTCCTTGAAGGCAGGGCTCCTCTTCTGTCCAATTATATGGCCTCAAGAACACCTCCCATCTTACCTACCCATTTAAAAACCTTTTAAATTAACCCATGGGACATTTTCTTAATATTCTTATATATTTTAGCAATATGTTACTTGGCTATTTTGAATTATCTTAAGGAGAAAACTACAGTTTATCTAAATCCAAGCCCTTTTTCTTGCACTATAATGCTTATAATTATCCCTTTCCTTCCCTACACTTGACATTTAAAGTGATCTCCTGAAGAGTCAGCTACAGAGGCACAGTCCAACCCACAGTGCTCTCACCATCTGTGACTTCTTGCCAATTAAGAGTAAACACTCTGCAA
Organism: Smutsia gigantea; assembly: GCA_032199065.1. Taxonomy (NCBI): domain Eukaryota; kingdom Metazoa; phylum Chordata; class Mammalia; order Pholidota; family Manidae; genus Smutsia; species Smutsia gigantea. The sequence continues at coordinate 88,871 of JAVSCE010008469.1, forward strand.
AAATTTCACAATTGGCAGTTGGTAATAGCTGAGACCTCTGGTTTCACATTCCTTCCTTTCTCTTTCCTAAAATGTCATCCACAATGATCCCTTCGATCACTGTGGGCCTGCTATCACCCCTCAGCCTTATGCCACTATAAAAAGGCCCTGAAGATATACGCAGGAGCCAGCCTGCCAGACCTCCCAGGCATATCCCATCTCAAAGATCTAGGTCAAGCAGCCTCCCTCCTGAGCTGTGGCATCTTCCTCTAAATCATTCTTCCTCCTTTGTCTGCTGCAGACCCTGGCTTGGCCCTTCACTAGTTTCTAGTTCCCAAAACAAGTTTTGAAGAAAGCTCATCCAATCATCTGGGGTTCAATTCTGGTGCCATGCTAAGCTGTCTGAATGTCACCACAATCTTCCTTTCTTTGCACCGTCTTATCGGCTGCACAGTTGATTCTCATCTAGGAAGGCCTGTCTCCCTCTCTGCCTTGAACTCTCTACTCCACCTTCCTCACTGTTGATGTTATTTCTCTTTTGCTCTTTCCTTCCCTTCTTATCTGTGAACTCCATTAACTGCTTCTGTACATGGCAATGCCTATTGTATTCCCCAAAGAATGTGTCTTTTCTTCTTCTAATATATTTGGAAAAAACACAAGCCTGGGAATCAGAAGGATCTGTGTTTTGATGCTGGTAAGTCTTACAGTAGCTGCCTTGTTTGCTTCAGCTGTAAAATGAGGACACTAATACCTACGTCTCAGATTCATCGGCAGCTTAATTAGGGGAAGGAAAGCTCTCACTTTCCTTTTTTTCCTTGTAAGTCTTCTTGATTTTACTCATCCTTCCATCTAGCATTTATGGAGATATAGCTGTTGTTGTTAGCACACTGAAAGACACATGACATTGCAGAGGTAAATAACAAAGACATGCTCCTAAACTTGTGGAGTTCAGATTTAGTTTGGCAAGGGATATGTGTCAACAAGTTATCAGCACACACACAAACTTTTATGCCAACATGGGTGGTGGTGGGTTTGTCTTCTGCCTAGAAGCAGTCAGGAAAGGGCTTTATAGTGGAGGTGCTATTTGAGCTGGAAATTTTAAAAGAATAACTTTCAGGTTGACCAATGGTGGAGAATGAGGACAAGGAATTCTCAGACAAAGAAATAGCAGGAATGTAAAAGATTTAAGTCTGGGAAATAGCAAGTAGAAGAGCATGGCTATAGCACAGAGTGGAAGAAAGAATAGTAGAAATAGTTAACTGTGTAGATGCCAATAGTTTATTAGCATCAGTTGACTCTGGTAAAGTTGATTATCAGGACTGTATCTCAATTTGCTCATCTTTCATTTAAGGATAATATATTGAGTTAATACAAGCAAAGTACAATGCACTTAGGAATCACTAAGAAAATAAAAAGGTGTGCACGTGTGCTTTTGTTGAGAGGTGGGGAAGATACAATTAGAATGAAAGCTCAGATAATTTCTTAGTGTGAAATTCACACGACCTGTGGCGCCTTGGACGTCAGGGGTCCAACCATCCATCCTGGTGCTGCTACGAACTTGCTGTGTGATATTGGGGAAGTTATAACACAGACTTGAGGCAATTTAACTTACAATTTCTTTTGGTTTAGAAGCCTTCTGGGAATTGGTGTGATGCCACACTTCATTTCAAGAAACAGGAAGATACTCTGGAATGTTACAAAATCGGGCATTGAGAATCACCCATTAGGAAGTGACTGTCACTGGCTGTAAAATTTTTGCCAGTTGCATAACAGGGTTATGTAATTTCTTCTTCCCCTATTTTTATGCAAAAGAGTCAAAGATTTATGACATGGCAGTTTGCTTCCCTGGAGTAGGCACTCCAGTTAAACAGAATCTATCACGTAGAAATTGGCAGCTATGGAGCCAGTAACCAGTGAACATTCATTGAATGCAAAGTTTAATGCCAGATGGTGAAAAGGTACAAAAGGAAGAGGCTATTGCCTCCTGCCATCGAGGAGATGCCATTTGAGCTGTAGAGAGAATGAGAAACACCAGAAAAAATTAATCTTCCAAAGAACTCTATAAACAGGGCATATTAGTATGGCAGACTCAGGCCTGGTCTCTCTCAGGGAGCTTCCTGGTTCTGCCTAACGTCATGGGGTCAGTGAGAGGCATGGCCTGGATTCGAGCCAGATCTGCCTGGTCCCAGGGCATGTTGCTGTATGGTGCTGATAGCAGCACTACCAAAATCGCATGAACACTATTCTACTGCTACTGGTGATAACAGGAAAGGGCAGAGGTGGGTGACACGGGGTGGGAAACGCATGGGAGATTAACTCGAACTGTTCTACTGAAGATGTTTTATGTTTGGGGCTTCTCATTAAGGGTTTAGCTGTCGTGATCCTAATTTGTGTGTGTGTGTGTGTGTGTGTGTGGTCATTTTAGAAGTTTTTGCTCAACATCTTATGCAGGAATTTCTCCTGCCGCCATAAAACAGTAAGAATAAACAGCAGACTAATAAAAAAATAATTAATTAATTCCATGTATACCAAATAAAGCAATCTTTGCGCAGTCACCATGTGCCTGGCACTGTGCTGGTTGTTTTACAGGCATCAGCCCATTTAATGTTCCCAACAATTCCATGAGATGGGATCCTCAGCCTCATCAGTTGGCAGAGAAGGAAACTGGTGGCTAGGGTGATTGTTCCGAATCACTTTGCTAGTAATTTACAGCTAGGAAGATGTGAGACTGGAATCAATGTATGCCAGCTTCCAAAGGCTGGGCTCTTGAATCCTGTTCCCAAACATCTCTTTTATGTAATTGTTCAGATTATGCTCAAACTCCAGTGATGGGGCTGATTACACCCCCAAGAGTCTCATGTCATTGTTTGACAGCTCTGTTAATAGATATATAGAAAGGAAGATTTAAATGGACCCCAAATTGACCTCCCTAGGCATCAGTGTTGGACCATCGGTCTCACCTGTGAGATGGAAGGAGCACTGAGAGCTATTCCTTTACAGGTGAAGTAAAGGCTTGTCCAGGAGGGAGGCTGGAGTCAGACCCTGCCCTTTGCTCCTCAGAAGCTCCTGGCTGGCCTGGAGCAGAAAACTGCTGTCTTGGGGTAGAGACACCATTCTGGGAGAAGCCTCCTTGCAAAGACTTAATTTTTCTAGGATGGCTGTTTGACCCTCTACAGGCTTCTGACTGAGCTCTCTGGGAGGTAGTAAATGCTAAATGAATGCACACAGAGGTTACCACCTTTGTGACCTTCATGAGGAATGTAATCTGTCAGTGTTGTTCACCAGTTTCTCCCCAGTATACTGAGGTACTTAACATAACCTGTTTACATGAAATGCAGTGATGCATCTAAGACACTCAGCACAGTGTCAGGTACATGGTTCCCGCATGGTTGCACATGTGGTCAGCTTCAATAACTAGCTGCTGAGCAAATGCTGAATGAGGCATCAGTAGGCAGTAGAATGCAGTTCTTACAGTCAGGGAAACTGGAAGAGGCAACAGAGAACCCCTATCTGGTAGCCTTCATGTCCCCCGTGGCCTAGAGTCAGAGTAGACATAATTCCAGAATTGTGTGCCCAGTCATTTAGAAACCTTGACTGAGCTCATGCAACCTTCCAACTCCAGAAAGGGAGTGGTGTTAGCATGACTTCCACACTCAGGAGGATCAAGGTCACACAGAGTAGGCAGGGAAGAGCAGTGTGATGGCATGTTCCTAGAAGTATATGCAAAGTACTATAGGTCATCCGGCAGCCAGCTGATGATTAGGGCTTACATTTGTGGAGAATACCTTCCATGCCCAGAATTCTTCAAAGTACTTGATGTGAATTAACTCATGTATTCCTCACTCAAACTTATATAAAATAGTAAACTAAAGTACAGAGCAGCTAATAACTCAGTCTTAGATCTTTGCAAATCCAGAGGTCACAGATATGTGACTTGAACTAGTCTGGTGCTAGACTCTAGCTCTTACCATGCTTCTATCTACAACTAAGAGATAGAATAGAACACAATACAATTTGGAAAACATTTTCTGAATGCCAGCTAGAGGTGAAAACAAAGAAAAAAAGCACTGTTCTTAATGTATTGGGAGTTGCAGATTTAGTTGAGAAAGAAAGACTGAGGTGTGAACCTGTGATTACACTGTAGTATGTTCCACAATACAGAGGAAAGAAAGACTAGTGATTAAGAGCATAGGGTTTGGTGACAGACAGACCTAAATGCCAGACCAACTACACACAACCTGTGTGACCTGGGGAAGGTTAATCAACATCTCTGTTCCTAAGTTTCATCATCCTACCTGGTAAAATGAGGATAATGTGGATATTTGCCTCAGAAAATTACAATGGGATAAAACAAGTGGATATAATGAATAAAAAACTGATTGCCACACGGTCATATAGCAAGCCCTCAATAGGTGGTACCTATTATTATAATTGTTTTCAATAACAAAAGTATGGGTGAAAGGAAGAGAGAAGTCAGAAAAGCAGGAGATCCTGAAGGAGCTTAACATGTCTTAAGGCGCTGGAAATGGTGAAGCTTTTTGCTCTAGAAGGGACAACTTCAGAAATGAGTCATAGCTCTGCCACTCAGGAGTTGTTGTGTTGGATGCATCCAGAGAAGTACCAGAGCCCAAAGACCAAACATAGAAGATGGAGGCTATATCCTCAGTTGCTTCACTGAATGTCAGAGGGATTCCTGATATTGTGACAGAAGAAACTAAAAGATCAGGAGATCCAGTAACCTGGCCCCTATTTGCTCCATCCCACAAAAGCATGGAGTCACCTTCTCCCCGAAAACAGCCTTTTCTTTTTGGAAGAAGGTAGCAGCAGTGATGTCTCTAGTGGTCTGACCCAGCAACATGGTCCCACTCATTCATCTCAATAGCTCAAGCACCAGACAGATACAGAATCGTGGGGACAACAGGCAGAAGGTAATTTAATTTGAGCAAAGGCCCCAAGCGGAAGAGATGAGAGGCTCTTGTGAATGTAAATGCCTAACGTGCACAGCTTTTTTTCTTTTTTTTTATTGTTGTATCCCCTAGCAAAGGCTCAATCTCATCATGTCTCCAATGGCATTTGGCCAAACATCACAGAGAAAAAAGAGACACAATCTAGGCCAGTGATTATGAAAGGAAAGAAACCTTTCTGAAAAAGAAAAAAAAATGAAGCAAAACAACAAATACAGGCCTCTTTAGTCCCTTGGAGGGCTGAAAAGGGGAGAGTGGGATTACCGGTAATTTCCATGCTTTCATTGACTGCCTATGCACTGACAAATCATTCTCTCCTAGATTCCCCTAAACTCAATGCCAAGTATGTTAGCTGGAAGACAGTGGGACACCCTGCTTAGGATGTAATAAAAACTGTTGCATGCTCCTCTGTGTGTGTGTATCTGCTTTTCTCCCCCTCCTCGTTTCTATCTACATACTCTCTTTGCTTCCTCTGCAGATGACTGCTCTGTCACCTTTCCTTTGTTTTCTGGGGTTTGATCACATGCCTCAAAGTTCCTGAGATTTAGAGATAGGCCAGCCTGGTTGGAATCCTGGTTTTTACCACTTCCTGCATGGGTGGCTGGCTTCCTTATACTCAATTTGTTCCCATGTAAAGTTAGGATAAGGATGCTTACCTTCTCACATAAGATAACAGAGGTAGAATGGGGGCATAGAATAGGGGCTTTGTAAGTGCGGATCCCCCACTCCCTGACTGTATGGCCCCCATCTCTCTTATGGCCTTCCCACTGTCCTGTGCTGTGGGCTTCTCCCTGTGCGCAAAGCCTTGCAGGGGAGACCCCTTGCTGCCAGCATTCTTCCCTTCAATCTATGCACTACATCATCCCATGAGGGTCAGAGCTGACACTCCTTTCTGATCGGTTCCTTCCTATAATAAGGAGCCTTGCCATTTTCCAACACCCAGTTGCCATCTCCTCAAAACCTTCCTATCCTTCAAGGTCCAGCTACAACTCCATTTCTTCTGCTCTGGCCAGAATAGATCCCAGTGTTTGCTGGACACTGAACTCCGGGAGGATTTCTGGCCTGTAAGTTTCCCTTGGATATTTCCCAAGCACTCCTAAGATGCTGGTTTACACTCTACATAGAATCTGTTTGACCCTGAGAGATGAAACTAAGATGATTCATGGATAATATAGGGGGAGAGGCAGATGTGGATTCAGCCCAAGCCAGAGTCCTTATGGGAACCAGGGCTAACCCAAATAAGCTTCCCTGTAGTCAGTGACTTCATAAACAGTGCTCAGCTGTGATAGCCAGTGGCCCCAAATGGTGGTGCAGGGTCTGATGCGAGAGAAACATCCATGTTGGGGCTGCGTCTGCAGTTAGATATGAAATAACCTTAGCTTTGGTTTACAGATCCAAAGATGACGCATAACTCAGTGGTCACCAAAGCTGGCTGATCACCAAAATCTGCTGGGGAGACAGTACTTTGGAAAAGAGAGAGACTCATGGGAGCCAACCCCTAAGGACTCAATGAGACTTTTCTGAGTTTGGGACAGGAAGCATATATTTTTTAAAGCTACGTGGGTGATTCTGATTATCAAGCACTGATAGAACCCATTCACCTTATTCCACAGGAGGTAAACACAACTTGATAATGCACTGTCAGTCTTCGCCTGCTCTAAGAGGAGTTTAAGCATCTCCTCTGTGTTGTGGTCAATTATTCCAACATTTGAAGGATTAATTTCAGCTAGTACCTTAGAATGATCGGGAAAGATAAAATTGTTTCCTCTAACTCTTACCATGTATATTCTTGCTTGGACATATGACATACCAATTTTCCAAGCCCAGTTACTGGTTCAGTACAAGCACAGTTGTGGAAGCAGCAGTTAGTAGTGATCTCTGTGTCCCAGGAACTGTGTGAATCACTTGACTTGCATTGTTTCAAATAGTCCTATTGACTTCCTCTAAGGAGCACTGTTATTATCCTCATTTTGCAGATAAAATTGCACCAGAGAAGTTAATTAACTGGCCTAAGTTCCCATGGCTAGTAAGTGCCAAAGCCAGAATTGAAACCCTGAGGCATTTATTTCAGAAGCTACTCTCACAAATAGTAGCACAGTGCTTCAGAATTTTTAAACATGTAGCCTCATAGGTCATACGAGCCACTTCCCAAAGCTTTGCTTTTCCCTAAGATAGTTAAGTCTTCTTCCAAATAAACCTGTTCTACTGTCTCAATAAAATCTTTTTGTTTTTACAAATAAATCTTTGTGTGTGGTTTTTTGGGGGAAAGGCAACTTCATTTTAAAAATTTTCTTTGTCCTTTCCTTTTGTATAACAGATCATACATCTTCCCACACAGATGGGGAATATTCAATGGTGTGCTAGTGAATGTTTAACAGCCAGCTCTGCAGGGGCAGGGAAGGGCCCTTCATACTGTCTGCTGGTTTCTGTGGTGTAAATATTTCACCAGGGCTGACTTCAAGACAGCAACATGATGGTAACATGTAGTTCTCAGTAGACAAATAATCAGAAATTGTAGCATTTTTTCCCTCCAACTTCTAAAACATCTATTCTTGCTCACACATAAAACATCAGTTTTCTGGGTCCAATTTCTGGCTAAGTAAAATTGTAGAAACCAATCTTTATGGATTGATCTGTGTTCCAGGGACTATGCAAATCACTTGATACAGTTCAGTGTCACCACTGTTTGCATTTTAACATCAAAAAGTACGTTAAATAGAATTTCCAAACTTGTGTTGATTTTCTCTAGGGACAAGCATATAACTCACCTGTGCTAATGGGGGCAGGTTGAAATATGGGGCAAGGGTATCTCTGGATACAGGCACAACTCAATTCTAGTCCTAGCTCTAGCACTACTAGAGGCATGACCTTAGTCAAGATGTGTAATGCCTACTGGATCTGGAATAGATGGATAAATATGCTGACAACATAGGGGTGTTAGAAAAATAAAATGATAGGCCGTATGTAAAATATTGGGCACATTACAGATGATCAATATTGTTAGCAGCTGATCCTTGTTCCTTTCATGAATCATTTATATTTCCTCAATTCACACTGCTCTCTTTCTTATGCTCAAATCTTTTCTACTCATTCTTCACTCAGAGCCCACATGCTTTGTTTCCTATTTGTATTATATGTCCCCTACTCTGGGTTGTGATTTCTCGGTATTTGTGTGATTCTATTTTCATCCTTCAAGACTTCCTCTCCAAGCCTCTTAGCTTCTCCCCTTTGTGTTACTCTTTTTTTCTCAGGCACTGACTTCCTCAGCCATGCATTTCTCCTTCTGCTGGCATGTATGCTCCAGCACCAGTGGGACCCTTGGTCTCAACTCTTTGTGTTTTCCTCTGCTAATTTCTCACAAAACCCCTCCCCACTCCTCCTCTGTGGATTTCAGACAAAGCCATCTCTATGATGTGTATTCTGTTTGCTTCTCTATACTTCACTGTCCTCTTTATTTCTTACATCTTGTATATCCCTTGCTCCTGCCTACCTTTCTTTCCTCCAACTCCCAAGTGCTTCGTCTGCCTCAACATGAAATCCACTGTCTTTATTTTTCCTATTGCTTCCCAAAGGACCTATGAATCCTTCCATCAGCCTATTATCTGTCTTTCCCTTTCATGTTCCCCTGAAACTCCACTAGCTGAGTAGTTTTCCCTTTCAAGATGCAAAGGACTCAGAAGCAATTTGCACTGATATATGTTTCACATCATAAGGGTAACACTTGGTTTTGGGGCTGAATAGCTGGATTCTTGTCACTAACTTGTGTCGGTGGGGGGAGCTCCTGTTTCTACACTGAAATTTCTTTCATAAATCCCTGCACAGAATGACAGTTTAGATAGTAGAAAGAGCATAGAAATGGACCTTATTTTAGATTCAGCTTGTCACTGCCATGAGATCCTGAGCAAAGGAATTTGCCTCCCTAGGCCTCCCTCTCTATATATAGAAAATGGGGGAGCAGTTCAGCGTAGGGTCTAAGAATAAGGCTGTAGAGTTGGGCAGATCAATGCCCATTTACTGGTTCATCCTACTAGCCATGCAATCTTAGGTTACCCACTTCCTCAAGATGACAAACATTTCTTCATCTACGAATCTCAGAATTGAAGAGAGGATTTAATAAGCTCATGTGCATAAAATATGTACCCATTGCCTAGGCCACTGTAAGTACTCAGTACCAGCGTTTTTTATTATTATTGGGATACGTCTGCCTTTCTCAGGAGTGTCCTTTCACTGGATTCCTGAAGAATCTTCCATGACTTTTTTTGCATCTTTTGCAAAGCCTTCTCCAATCTTCCCATTGATCTAATCAGAGCCTATCATTCCCTGATGTCTGTGCCAGAGGACTTTGTCCAAGCCCTGTTTGTAGGTCTAATCAACTTATTTTGTAGCTGTCAGTTTACGTACAGGCATATTTTACACATTGTTCTAGACTGTGAGCTTCTTGAGAGCTAACCCATGTCCTTTTTTCTCAGTTTCTTAGCACCAGACACAATGCCTAACAAATAACAGGTGCTCAATATATATTTGTTAATAAGTATGAGAATGGATGGGGATGAGTGGCAGGAGTGCATTATAAGTCTGTGATGAATGAAAACTTTAAGACAAAGACCTAGTTTCTATAATTAAGCTATAAGGCTGGGACATACGCGTGGGCCATCCAGGCAGCAACCTCAGTTTGTAGGACCAGCTCACAGTTGGCCCAACAGATTGACTGATTCGTTGCTGATGCCCTGAGCTGCTGATCTAGGACCTTCCACATTTCTTTTTTTTTTTAAGGTGTACATTTTTATATTTTCTCTTCTTATACAACCTATCTTATTGAAAAATATGAAAAGCTAGGAGGTGTTTGGAATTCTTAGCACATACTAATAAGTGCTCAATTTATGGATCTGAATTACATCTATATACACACAAGCACAGAATACATAAATATATAGATATATCATCACACCATTAATTAATTCCACTTCAATTTCTTTTTTTATGATTTATTTTGGATCATTAATCTACAATTACATGTGCAATATTGTGATTATTAAAACTACCCCCTTCATCAGGTCCCCCCCCAACCCCATTACAGTCACTGTCCATCAGTGTAGTGAGATGCTATAGAATCACTACTTGTCTTCTCTGACTTGTACAGCCCTCCCCGTGCCCCCCCAACATTACATCTGCTAACCGTAATGCCCCTTTTGCCCCCTTATCCCTCCCTTCCCACCCATCCTCCCCAGTCCCTTTCCCTTTGGTAACTATTAGTCCGTTCTTGGGTTCTGTGAGTCTGCGGCTCTTTTGTTCCTTCAGATTTTTTCGTTGTCCTTATACTCCACATATGCGTGAAATCATTTGATACTTGTCTTTCTCCGCCTGGCTTATTTCACTGAGCATAATACCCTCTAGCTCCATCCATGTTGTTGCAAATGGTAGGATTTGTTTTCTTCTTATGGCTGAAATAATATTCCATTGTGTATAGGTACCACATCTTTATCCATTCATCTACTGATGCACACTTAGGTTGCTTCCATTTCTTGGCTATTGTAAATAGTGCTGTGATAAACATACGGGTGCATCTGTCTTTTTCAAACTGGGCTGCTGTATTCTTAGGGTAAATTCCTAGAAGTGGAATTCCTGGGTCAAATGGTATTTCTATTTTGAGTTTTTTGAGGAACCTCCATACTGCTTTCCACAATGGTTGAACTAATTGGCATTCCCACCAGCAGTGCAGGAGGGTACCCCTTTCTCCACATGCTCGCCAACATTTGCTGTTTGTCTTCTGGATGGCGGCCATCCTAACTGGTGTGAGGTGATAGCTCATTGTGGTTTTAATTTGCATTTCACTGATGACTAGTGATGTGGAGCATCTTTTCATGTGCCTGTTGGCCAACTGAATTTCTTCTTCAGAGAAGTGTCTATTCATGACCTCTGCCCATTTCTTAATTGGATTATTTGCTTTTTGTTTGTTAAGGTGCATGAGTTCTTTATATATTTTGGATGTCAACCCCTTATCAGATACATCATTTATGAATATATTCTCCCATACTGTAGGATGTCTTTTTGTTCTACTGATGGTGTCCTTTGCTGTACAGAAGCTTTTCAGCTTGATATAGTCCCACTTGTTCATTTTTGCTTTTGTTTCCCTCGCCTGGGGAGATATGTTCATGAAGAAGTCGTTCATGTTTATGTCCAAGAGATTTTTGCCTATGTTTTTTTCTAAGAGTTTTATGGTTTCATGACTTACATTCAGGTCTTTGATCCACCTTGAGTTTACCTTTGTGTATGGGGTTAGACAGTAGTCCAGTTTCATTCTCTTACATGTACCTATCCAGTTTTGCCAACACCAGCTGCTGAAGAGGCTGTCATCTCCCCATTGTATATCCAAGGCTCCTTTATCAAATATTAATTGACTGTATATGGTTGGGTTAATGTTTGGATTTTCTATTCTGTTCCACTGTTCTGTGGGTCGGTTTTTGTGCCAATACCACATTGTCTTGATTACTGTGGCTTTGTAGTAGAGCTTGAAGTCAGGGAGCGTAATTCCCCCTGTTTTATTCCTCCTTCTCAGGATTGATTTGGCTATTCGGGGTCTTTTCTGGTTCCATATGAATTTTAGAATTATTTGTTCCAGTTCATTGAAGAAAGCTGTTGGTAGTTTGATAGGGATTGCATTGAATCTGTAGATTGCTTTAGGTAGTATAGCCATTTAGGTAGTATAGCCATTTTGACAATATTTATTCTTCCTAGCCAAGAGCATGGGATGCATTTCCATTTGTTAGTGTCCTCTTTAATTTCTCTTAGGAGTGTCTTGTAGTTTTCTGAGTAGAGATCTTTCACTTCCTTCGTTAGGTTTATTCCTAGGAATTTTATTCTTTTTGATGGAATTGTTTTTCTGATTTCTCTTTCTGTTAGTTCATCATTAGTGTATAGGAAAGCAACAGATTTCTGTGTGTTAATTTCATTACCTGCAACTTTGCTGAATTCATATATTAGTTCTTGTAGTTTTGGAGTGGAGTCTTTAGGGTTTTTTATGTACAATATCATGTCATCTGCAAATAGTGACAATTTGACTTCTTCTTTACCAATCTGGATGCCTTGTATGTCTTTGTTTTGTCTGATTGCTGTGGCTAGGACCTCCAGTACTATGTTGAATAACAGTGGAGAGAGTGGGCATCCCTGTCTTGTTCCCGATGTTAGATGAAAAGCTTTCAGCTTCTCGCTGTTAAGTATGATGTTAGCTGTGGGTTTGTCATATATGGCCTTTATGATGTTGAGGTACTTGCAGTCTATACCCATTTTGTTGAGAGTTTTAATCATGAATGGATGCTGAATTTTGTCAAATGCTTTTTCAGCATCTATGGAGATGATCATGTGGTTTTTGTTCTTCTTTTTGTTGATGTAGTGGATGATGTTCATGGATTTTTGAATGTTGTACCATCCTTGCATCCCTGGGATGAATCCCACTTGATCAAGGTGTATGATCCTCTTGATGTATTTTTGGATTCAGTTTGCTAATATTTTGTTGAGTATTTTTGCATCTATGTTCATCAGGGATATTGGTCTGTAATTTTCTTTTTATGTGGTGTCTGCTTGGTTTTGGTATTAGAGTGATGCTGGCTTCATAGAATAAGTTTGGAAGTATTCCCTCCTCTTCTATTTTTTGGAAAACTTTAAGGAGAATGGGTGTTATTTTTTCTCTATATGGCTGGTAGAATTCAGAGGTGAATCCATGTGGTCCGGGCGTTTTGTTCTTGGGTAGTTTTTTGATTACTGATTCAATTTGATTGCTGGTGATTGGTCTGTTTCGTTTTTCTGTTTCTTGCTTGGTCAATCTTGGAAGGTTGTATTTTTCTAATATTAGTTCTTGTAGTTTTGGAGTGGAGTCTTTAGGGTTTTTTTATGTACAATATCATGTCATCTGCAAATAGTGACAATTTGACTTCTTCTTTACCAATCTGGATGCCTTGTATGTCTTTGTTTTGTCTGATTGCTGTGGCTAGGACCTCCAGTACTATGTTGAATAACAGTGGAGAGAGTGGGCATCCCTGTCTTTTTCTTCTATGTTTTCCAGCTTGTTAGCATATAGATTCTCATAATATTCTCTTATAATTCTTTGTATTTCTGTGGGGTCCGTCGTGATTTTTCCTTTCTCATTTCTGATTGTGTTTATGTGTGTAAATTCTCTTTTTCTCTTAATGAGTCTTGCTAGGGGTTTATCTATTTTGTTTATTTTTTCAAAGAACCAGCTCTTGGTTTTATTGATTTTTTCTAATGTTTAATTCTTCTCAATTTTATTTATTTCTTCTCTGATCCTTATTATGTCCCTCCTTCTGGTGACTTTGGGCCTCATTTGTTCTTCTTTTTCCAATTTCAGTAATTGTGTCTTTAGACTGTTCATTTGGAAGTGTTCTTCCTTCTTTAAATAGGCCTGGATTGCAATATACTTTCCTCTTAGAACTGCCTTTGCTGCGTCCCACAGAACTTGTGGCTTTGTGTTGTTGTTGTCATTAGTCTCCATATATTCTTTGATTTCTGTTTTGATTTGGTCGTTAACCCATTGATTAGTTAGGAGAATGTTGTTAAGTCTCCATGTATTTGTGAGCCTTTTTGATTTCTTTCTAAAATTTATTTCTAGTTTTATACCTTTGTGATCTGAGAAGTAGGTTGGTGGAATTTCAATATTTTTGACTTTACTGAGGTTCTTTTTGTGGCCTAGTATGTGGTCTATTCTGGAAAATGTTCCATGTGCACTTGAGAAGAATGTGTATCCTGCTGCTTTTGGGTGTAGAGCTCTGTAGATGCCTGTTAGGTCCATCTGTTCTAGTGTGTTGTTCAGTGCCTCTGTGTCTTTACTTATTTTCTATCTGGTTGATCTGTCCTTTGGAGTGAGTGGTGTGTTGAAGTCTCCAAAAATGAATGCATTGCTGTCTATTTCCTCCTTTAATTCTATTAGTATTTGTTTCACATATGCTGGCGCTCCTTGGTTGGGTGCATATATATTTATAATGGTTATATCTTCTTTTTAGACTGACCCCTTTATCATTATGTAATGTCCTTCTTTATCTCTTGCTACTTTCTTCGTTTTGAAGTCTATTTTGTCTGATACAAGTAATGCAACACCTGCTTTTTTCTCCTTGTTGTTTGCATGAAATACCTTTTTCCATCCCTTCACTTTTAGTCTGTGTATGTCTCTGGGTTTAAAGTGAGTCTCTTGAAGGCAGCATATAGATGGGTCTTGTTTTTTTATCCATTCAGTGACTCTATGTCTTTTGACTGGTGCATTCAGTCCATTTACATTTAGGGTGATTATGGATAGGTATGTACTTATTGGCATTGCAGGCTTCAGATTCGTGGTTACCAAAGGTTCAAGGTTAACTTCCCTACTATCTAAAAGTCTAACAACTAACTTAATATGCTATTACAAACACATCTAAAGATTGTTTTTTTGTTTGTGTGTTTGTTTCCTCCTTTTTCTTTGTATTCCATTCTTTATATATTAGGTATCATATTCTGTACTGTTTGTCTATCCCTTGATTGACTTTGGGAATAGTTAATTTAATTTTGCATTTTCTTAGTAATTAGCTGTTCTATTTTCTTTACTGTGGTTTTATTACCTCTGGTGACAGCTATTAATCTGTAGGAACACTTCCATCTATAGCAGTCCCTCCAAAATACACTGTAGAGATGGTTTGTGGGAGGCAAATTCTCTCAGCTTTTGCTTATCTGGGAATTGTTTAATCCCTCCTTCAAATTTAAATGATAATCTTGCTGGATAAAGTAATCTTGGTTCAAGGCCCTTCTGCTTCATTGCATTAAATACATCATGCCACTCCCTTCTAGCCTGTAAAGTTTCTGCTGAGAAGTCTGATGATAGCCTGATGGGTTTTCCTTTGTAGGTGATCCTATTTCTCTCTCTGGCTGCTTTTAATAGTCTGTACTTAACCCTTATCTTTGCCATTTTAATTACTATATGTCTTGCTGTTGTCTTCCTTGGGTCCCTTGTGTTGGGGGATCTGCGCACCTCCATGGCCTGAGAGACTATCTCCTTCCCCAGATTGGGGAAGTTTTCAGCAATCACCTCCTCAAAGACGCTTTCTATCCCTTTTTCTCTCTCTTCTTCCTCTGGTACCTCTATTATGCGAATATTGTTCCGTTTGGATTGGTCACACAGTTCTCTCAATATTCTTTCATTCTTAGAGATCCTTTTTTCTCTCTGTGCCTCAGCTTCTTTGTATTCCTCTTATCTAGTTTCTATTTCATTTATTGTCTCCTCCACCGTATCCAATCTGCTTTTAATACCGTCCATTGTGTTCTTCAATGATTGGATCTCTGACCAGAATTCATTCCTGAGTTCTTGAATATCTTCCCGTACCTCCATGAACATGTTAATGATTTTTATTTTGAACTCCCTTTCAGGGAGAGCCATAAGGTCCATATCATTTAAATCTTTCTCAGGAGTTGTGTTCATAATTTTACTCTGGACCAGGTTCCTTTGGTGTTTCATATTTGTGTATGGTGCTCTCTAGTGCCCAGAAGCTCTACTCTCTGGAGCTGCTCAGCCCCTGAAGCAATGCGGGGATTGTAGGGGAGTGGTATTGGTGCCTCTGGGGAGGAAAGGGCTGTTTGCTGGTTCCTGGCTGCTATGCCTGTTTCCACTGCCTGAACCAGTGGGCTGAGCAAACAGGTATAAGCCTCTGTGCTTTGCGTTTTTAGTTGCTGTAGACAGATCTTCCCTTTGGCTGGCCTAACACCAGGGAAGGATTTCCCGGTTTGCAAGCCCAGTGGGGCTGGCCAGAAGAAAGGCGCACTAGTCTGCCTGTCACAGAAGGGGTTCTTGAAGCTGTGTAGGCAGCCAGGGAGCTGGAGCACCTGAAGATCGTGAAAGCTCCCAACCTGCTGGGCAGAGTGCACCCGGACAATTTTGTCTGCCTGTCCTTTCTCCTGAGCAGTAAGCTCCGTGCAATCCTTGCCCCTTTAGCAGCCCTCTTGCTAAGGGCTTCTTTGTTAGGAAGTCTCTCAGACTGCCCACCTTTCTTTTGTCCCCGAGCAGCTGGGTATGGATCCCTGCTTTCCACAAGCAGCTGGATTCTTAGTCTCTCCAGGAATTCTGCCTGTCTTAGCTTTCCAACCCCCTAATTACAAGAGTATCATGCAAGCACCATGAAATGTAGGTTTGTGCTCCCAGAGCAGATCTCCAGAGTTAGGTATTCAGCAGTCCCAGTTCTACACTCCCTCCCTGCTCTGTTCCTGTTCCTCCTGCTGGTGAGCTGGGGTGGGGGAAGGGCTTGGATCCCACAGGACCACGGCTTTAGTACGTTACCCTTTTCTGTGAGGGCTGCTCTTGTCTCCAGGTGTATGCAGTTTGTTGCCGTCCTCTTTCCCGTTGCTCTTTCAAGAGTAGTTGTAGTAGCTTTATTTCCATATTATATGAGGTTTTAGGAGGAAGCCTCTGTCTCACCTCTCACGCCACCGTCTTTAATCCAATCCCCTTCCACATTTCTTTATGCTAGGCACAGGCTTGTTCATCGCTGTGGAGGATGTTAGAGCATGCACCCAGGGGTTAAATGGCCCCAGCCTAGAAGATAGGAGTAATACAGGGCAGGAAGACAAGCAAGCCAAGAGAGTAATCTGGTTTACTTGGCTCTCTTTAGTAGTAATTCCAAGACAATTTGGAGTTTTGACACTTTATCATTGTTCATTTTATTTCATTATACTTGTACTTATTTTCTTGAACTTAGGAAAATGACAAAGAGGAAAAAAACTAAAGTATAATGGGATCTCTTTTTAAATGAAAATGAAGCAAAATTACAATGCTTCCCCACAGCCCCATTCTTCGCTGACATTTTTGTGGTGAATAAGACAAACATATTGCTGACTATAACATATCCGACACTGATCACATGAGCTGCTGTATTTCTGGGAGCATGATTTAACCTACAGATCACAATGGTTCACCTTTTCACTTAATAAGAGAACTACTGAACGCAAAGTCTGATGTATGCACCTTGTGACATATCAAGTGACGGTTTAGAAGACAGTCCTGAGGGAGAAGTCAAGGGCTTGGAATTCAAGTCTGTGACTCCATCCTTTATTAGCCCTATAATCCAAGACAAGTCCAGTGGATTTCCTGAGTCTCGGTTTCCGCACCTCGGAAATAAGCATGCTATGGGTTGCCTTCTCTCTAGCCCTTCTCACATAGTTATTGTAAAGACCAAGGGAAATCATATATTAAAGAACCCTGAACACTGCAAAGTGCTCAGAAATTATAAAAAATGGCATTAAGCATTTGGCATTAACCATCAAATATCATGAGCTTCACCCCAAGGAAACTGGTACATACCAAGTGTGGGTCATCAAAATGGAAGCTGGCAAAATGAACCCTAAGGTGATCCCCCAAGTTCTCACTTTGGGACAAACTAGCTGTGTGATTTAGTCAGTTCACCTCCCCGGTCTGGGCCTTGTAAAAAGGCGGAGGCCAGAGAGAGGTGCTCTAAAGACCCTTGTAGGTCTGACAGTGCTCTTCTTGAGGCCATGGCAATGCCTGCCATCTGCCTGACCTTGGTAGTAAGTCAGGCCTGCAGCTCTACTCACCTGGGCAGATGACAGGCCGTGAGCTCTGTAGGCCTAGCAGCACAGCTGGTGGGTGGAGACTCAGGAAGGCAGAGCTGACCCAGGGCCAACACCCAAGGAGGTCAGCATGACTTCCGGTCTCTTCCTTCACGACTTCCTGGCCCTTCCTTCATGACTTCCGGGCCCTTCCTTCACGACTTCCGGGCCCTTCCTTTTGCCTTCATGGCTCCTTCATGAGTCCCTTCTTTCACTAAAAAAAAAAAAGTATATTTTGTGACTGTATTGGTATAAGGATGAATATAATCCAGGATCAATTATATATTTTTTCTTTAGATATAAAAAGAGTAAACGTTTTAGTAGTCCTATAAAATCATCATGGACCCTAGGCACTATTCCTGCTGTCTGTAATGGATATGTAGGCCCTTGCTCTGTAGGTTCCCTTCAAAGTGGTGGTTTTCCTCAAAGAACATTTTACTCCAAGACCACACAGATTGCCAGCCAACTGACTGACTTCCTCCTAGAGCAGGGTTTTCTTGACTTCGGCACTACTGGCATCTGCACTAGATGATTCTTTGCCGTGGGGGGCTGTCCTGTGCATTGTAGGGTGTTTAAGCACATCCTGCCCTCTACCCACTAGATGCTAGAAGCATACTCGTCCTGATTGTGACAACTGAAAATGTCCCCAGACATTGCCAAGCATCCCCTTTACAGCAAAATGACCCCTAGCTGAGAACTGCAGTTCTAGAAATTCTCTTCAGATGAAATTCTTCCTTCTGCCCGTAGTTCATGAGCTTCACAGGCGACGGCATCCCATAAAGCCCTGACATGGACTTACAGGCTTTCTCTGATCTTGCCCCGAGTACCCATCTGACTTTGTTTCCTACTGTTCCTCCCGTGTCCCACGTGGCTCCAGCCTCAGGGTCCTTGTATCTTGGATCTGCCAGACAAACTGTCTTACAGGTTTTGAAATGGTTCCTCTGTCTTCATGGAACACACTTACTTGGTAACTCTTAACTTCTACACTTTGTTTAAATATTACCTCCACAATAAGGCCAATTCTATCTTATAAAATGGCAACCCTATTCCCTGGCATTCTTTCCCCTTCTCTGTCTCTTTCTCTCTTTACATATATTTTCCATACCTCATCACCTTCTAATATACTATATAATTTATATTATTGAATTATTTGCTATATTTAACATTTATTGTCTTTGTCCCGCAGCTGAATATAAACTCCATGAGGACAGGAATCTTTGTTTTGCCTGTTTTGTTCACCCCACAACTACTACATAATATGTGTTTGATAAATATGCATTGGGTTGAACTGAAAAAACTGAAGTAGCCCCCTGTGTCTTTGAACATGGCTACTAGGAACTCCTTTCTTCTTCTGACCCCAAACCCACATGTCTGTGTCTCCCTTGCTGCGTGACCATCCCTTGACAGTGGAGTTGTGTGTCTTTTTCTCAAACACTCCAACGGTCCCCACCCATGTTTCTGGTCACTTGTGTCCCTCTGTTCCCCTTTAGTCCCTGGGCTGCCATGCAGGTTTCCCAAAACTCTGCATGCTTTGGATTTTAAAACAGCAATTCTTCCTTTTCTACAGCCAGTCTATTCATGAAAAGGATTGATTTTTAAAAGAGACTTGAAGAAAGCCAAACCTTGCCACTCCTGTGGGCACCAACAATGACCAAGGGAACAGAGAAACTGCTTTCAAACTTCATGTCAGGAATTATTTACCACAGAAGTTCCTGAAAAGAAGGGCCAAGCTATGGGGTTATTATGTCCTCCTCACAAAGCTGGCTGGGGAGAAGCAGCCAAGGAGTCACTGCACCCAGGGCTGGCATGTGGGGACACCAGGAGCCCACGTCTTGCCAGAGAGACTGCCCTCGCTGACCCAGTTTCAGCACAACATTGCCTGACGCAGCACTGCAATCCACAACTTTAATAACTTGGTGACATACAAAGCAGCTTTGATGCAAAGTGGAGCTGACAGAGCAGCAGAGGGAAGGCTCTTCTCACTGAGCTGTGGGGGGAATCCACACAAGGTGACTGCAACCTTCGCAGTCCAGCTGACAGTCCGAGCCTGCTCTTGCAGACAAGGAAGGCTCGTTTGTTTTCCAGGAGGGCAGACTCACGAGTAGCTGACAGTGTGTGGAACCAACTTACGGCTGGTTGATACACTCCATCTCTTCTGCTTTTATTCCTGCTCTTCATCATCCCTGTTGCCCCTACCTAAATTCAGGTCTTCATAACCTGGGCTATTGTAACAGCTGCAAAACATTCTCGAGGCTTTCCTCCTCCTTCCGTTCACAGCCAATAGAGTGATCTTAAAACAGCACATCAATGATGGTGTTACTTTTCACACAGCATCCTTCCAAAGTTCCCCATTCCTGCAGAAAAATTGTTAACGCAAAACATAGTGTTCTGTGCTCAGTCTGTGAGCTATGTTTTTTGTTCCACTCCGTCCTACATATGTCTCATCACTTCTTGCCACCACTGCTCCATCATCCCCAAACTCTACTTTTCTCTTTACAATTTATTGACTGTATACCATACTTTTCACTCCTTATGTCCTGATGTATATGGACAATGTCCCCTTCTCCCTGTGTTGGGTGACTCACTACCTCATGTGACAACCTTTGCTAATATTGAACAGCTTTAAAGTTCTGTAAGTTTTCTCTAATGAAAAAAACAAACTTTATGCCATAACTTTAATATCTTTCCCCTGCATCTGCTTTCTGGGGTCCCACAGAATATCTTCTGTCCCAGGACTTCCTTCTGAAAAGTGAACTCAGTGAAACATATCTTTTGAGCTTCTTGTCTGTGCCAAAGTTCCAGGGTCTTTTGCCCACTTTTCACAAGCTAAGCTTACATCCATCCCAATCTCCTCCATCTCATCTTTCTGCACCTTCCTCATACATTCAAAATTCCCCTTAGAGTCAACAGAGGAACCTTGTACACTGTGCATTTAAAGATAGTGACAACAATTAGGAGTAATAATAATTAATGACTGTTCTTGGCATATGGAAATGGATGTTTTGACCTAAATTGTGCCAGTTGAATTATTCCAGTATTCATTCATCTAATCAATATACATACATATATATGTTTCTACTGAGTAACAAGGGTACACAAGTAAAACACAGTGCCTGTCTTCCTATGTGTCATGGTCTAGAGGGCAAGGGAGGGGGTGCAAATCAGGTAAGCCACAGTTACAACTCAGTGCCGTTAAAACTACGATGAGGGCTATGGGAGCACTGAAAAGGGGCCCCTGCCCCAGTAAGGGGAACTGAAGGGAGGCGAAGGGATTGAGAAAAGCACCATAGAGAATTTGCTGTCTACACTGAAACTTGGAGGATGACAGGTGTCAGACAAATGAAAGGCATGAGCAAGGACATTCCAGATGTCTTGAACAGCAAGAGCAAAGGCAGAACTAAGACAGCATGGAGTATTCAGTGACCTTGAAGGTTCTCATGATTTCTTAACTGGGCGGTGTATATTAAGAGGTTGATTTCTGCATCCAGACTGAAGTTCCAATAGAGTTGCAGGAGAGAGATTACTGGGGCTTGAAATTGTCAGGTCAATCACCCTGGAGGTGGAGGGTCCTGAGGTGGACCCATGAGGAAGAACACATTATGGATAGTGGTGAGGAGGGGAGATGGATATCTATATGCAAATATGTCCGCACATATACATCTGCTTTATATGCATTTAAACCTTAAATTCACTTTCATTTGCCTTCTACTTTGGTTTCCATGGTAACCCTGGCCACTTATATTTCTTTTAACCTCCTTTTCATTGTTTCAGGGTGAGGTGAGCTGCATGAGGGTTAACCAGTCAGAGGAACACAGGAGATTTTAAAGCAAATATTTGGATTTTTTTTTTTAAGAAAACTGCCAACTTTGCAATTTAATGCAAACTGTCTCTGGTATATTTGCCCTGAAGGATGCTGTAGGGAGAAACAGGAGCCAGAATCCTTTTCCTCCACTCCTCCCTGCCTTCTATTATTACCGTGCACTTACTGCTAATACAGCATCTAAACTTGCAATCTTGGTAACTATGGCAATAAAATGGGTGAGATTCCCTTCCATTATGACTTGAATTGTTAGGACTTGGGAAAGAGCACGTGCGTTTGCATAGAGGAAGGGGACAGTGCACTCTGGGGAAAACAGTTATTTCAGCTCCATGTGGGGAGTTGGGGACCGTCGCTTATCAGCACACATTCACATGGAGCATTATTGCCATACCTGTGTCAGAGTATGCAGCTACCATACCTGGGGGTTATAGCGCACATCCACATCTTGCAACATTCCCTTGGGTACAGCCAGTAGAGCCAGGAGGCCAGAGCTGCACTGGACTTAGAAGAGATGGCAGTCAAGGGGCAAGATAGGAGGGTCTAATCCAGAGGCCAGCATCTTTCTGTCCAAAGGACCAAATAATAAATATTTCAGGCTTTGTGGGCCATACTCTCTTGGCTGCAACTATTCAACTCTGCCTTTGCAGCTCAAAAGCAGCCGCTGACAAAATGTAAAGGAATGGGACAGGTGCGTTCCAATTCCATTTTATTTATGGGCACTGAAATCTGAATTTTGAGTACTTTTCACAAGTCGTGAAAGAGCATTCTTCTTTTGATCTTTTTTCCCAACCACTTAAAAATGTAAATTTTAGAGGCTTGATAGAAACAGGTGGTGAGCTGTATTTGTCCTATAGGCCATAATTTGCAACTCCTCATTTAACTTATTCCACTAACAATGTATTCCTTATTCCTTACTGGTGGATTCTGTTATTACTCTTACCTGTTTTATTTTATGAGGCTTACTACATATACTAGTAAATACTACTACAATTATTGGCAATGATTTTTATCACTGACTGTATCATTAAATAGTAAGTACTATATAATTAAAACCTACTTAAGAGTTGAGAAAAACAAGACCCAGAGACTGAGTTGCTTAAGAGCGTGTAGTTGACATTCAAATCCAGCGTCTATCTGGCTGTTAGAGACACAGTATGGCTTTTTTTCTCAGAGACGTATCAGCCTTCCAACCTGGGAGATTCTGTGTCTGGCAGGTTCTGTCACATCCTACTCTTTAAGGGCTGGACATTAAATCTAACAGAAGCACACCTGTGAAACAGAGCCTGGGAACTTGCAAGAGCCATGTCACAGCTAACAATCTAATATCCATAAGAATTCATTGGGAATGGCCTTATACACTCCACTCTCCAGCCTCCTGATAATTCCTATGTTCCTAATCTCTGATTTGCCCTTTGCCTTGACATGTAACCTCATATACACATTCACCATCTCCTGGCCCTGGCTATATCCCAGGAAGAGTCCTTAGGTTTCTGGGTAGCCTCCATCTACCTCGTGTTTGCTGGCCTGTCTTGGTGCTGACAGCTTAGCTCCATAGCCCATAGACTTCCTTCATTGGCTGGCTATTTTCAACTCCCCTAACCCCATCACCTCCAAGTCCTTTGAAGTGTGATTCTGGGAACTTGGGAAGCTCAGCAGGGAGAGAAGAATGACCCAGTGCCCCTAGGGGAAGGTCATTGTCTCCTATTCTCCAAGGAGGCAAGGGATTTTAATTATTCAGGACAGTCCTAGAAGGAGAAACTAGGGGAAAAAAAATTGTAACAGAATTGATAAAATGGTGGATTTCTCTCTTACAGACCTTATTCTAGGTTACTAAATACACCTACTGCCACTGACAGCTTGATGTGATCGAGAGACGACTGAGCTGGGCCTACAGTTCTGGATTCAGGGCTGTAGTCTCTTCAAAGGAGTTGGGCCCAACTGTCTTATCCCTTCCTTCCAGCTGGAACAGAATGACGACAACTTTGGGGTATGTAAAGTTTGGCAACAGCTGGTCTTATTTTTCTTGCTGGGTTGTGCCACCTTGGGAAAACCAAGTACCCTTCTCTGGGCCTTATTTTCTCACCTGTGCCATGTGAGGAGCAGTCCTCTCCAGCTCCAGAGACCACCAATTATAGGGCTTTCTGCTCTGCTTCCAAGGAACAGACACACCTACTTTTTGGGTCCATTACTTTGCACACTTTTAAGGGACTTTTTTTTCCCCTTCTTCTCAGTCCCTAGGAAATTATTGCAGCTCCATCTTTGGAAAGAACATTAGCCAGACCCTGTGCTAAGCAAATGCATTCTGCTTTTCCCTATCTGCTTTCCCTTTTTCTCATTTGTCAGCAAAGGAGAAACCTCCCAGCTATTAATCAAACTCCTGGCTGTGGATAGCTTTAATTGCAGAAACCACTCCTGGATGAGGGATGCTCAACTTTTCCAAAGAAAGCTGGCTGCCTAGTACAGAAGATAAACAATTAATTACCTGCTCCTCCTGTCCCCCAACAGAGATGCAGATGAACTAACGATATCGCTGCTGGCACCAAATCCTCCCTTCCCAAGGTAGAGGAAAGCTAATGCAAACTCAGACAGCATTCATAAAAGTAGATTGCCTGAACAGAAGTTTAGCTATAAGGCTCGGGTGGAACCAAAGTTTTGCCCCTTTCTGGCATCTTTAGCTTAAGATGGGTACTGACAAGCTCTAGAAGTTACTGAGGAGTGATTGGGGATATTGACTCCTGATTGGGGAGTGATCTGAGGAAAGATCTAGTGTACTAGAAATACTGGATTTGAAGAAGAAATCATTCAGGTGGGGGAAGGGAGGGATACAACTTAAAAAAAAAAACAGCCAGGATAAGAGAGGTCAGACTAAATTTGTACATTCCTGTAGACAGACTAGAATTGTGGGTGGAATTTACAGTTTTATATAGGAGAAGTCCTTAGGACTTGGAACTCTGTACGTATGGAAAGGGGTGGCCTCAAAGGTAGTCAGCCTTGTCCTGTAGGTTTTCAAGAAATCACTGAGGATGCCATAAGGCAATCTTTGCATTGGATGGGAGGTTAATTAAATCATCTTGCACACCCACCCACTTTGGCTCTTATTTTATTAATACCTTTGGTTTACTTCAATGTTTTCAGTCTTATAGATAACATAGAAGGAATGGGTGGGGGCAAGGAGAACTGAGCCCAAGAATAGAGTCTGTTTGAGGTGAAGACTTGCATGGTAAAGCTCTGAGAGCTAATGTTGGAATATTTTTTTTTAAACCTTCAGTTGCTGCAGTGATATGATAAATATGGTGTTTTCTTTGGAACTTGATGCTAAGAACTATGTTGTTTTTCTCTGCATCCCCAATACCTAGCAGATGCTCAGCACAGGGGAAGTGTTTAAGACATGTGTGAAAACCTTTTGATTGGAGCAAATTCAAACTTGCACTTCTGGTATGAGTTCTGGAAGGCAATATTGTATAGCTATGAAAAGAATGAACCTGAGTTAGGCTGACCTGGGTCTAGAGCTTACTTCCTTGTTTACTAGGTAAGTGAACATGGGCAGGTGGCAGGAACTCTCAGTGCCTCAATATCCTCATCTGTAAATTAGGCACACATCCACATACCTCATGGCACTGTCATAAAGACTTAATGAGATTATAAATGCAAAATGCTTGATAAAAATAAGACATTTATTAACCACTTAAAACATGCCAAGATCTGTTCTATGCATTTTGCATATATTATTTAAGATATGTAATAGCCCTCTTGTTGAAGATGATACTAAGACACAGGGAAGTTAAAATGATATGTCCAAGGTCACACACAGTGTGGAGTCTGTAGCGCCAAGATTCTGTGCCAGTGCTCTCGATAGCGTTTTGGCCTGTGATTCATAAGCATCCACCATCATTTGTATATTATTATCACTCCAGTTTTTCTCCCAGTAAAGGCTAGTGTCCCTTCTTTGTTCTTTCTACCTCTGCTACATGTGTGTGTACATACTGCATCTCTACTGCACAATTTCCAGAGCACTGAGACCTTGTTTTCTTATGACATTTTCCAGAGACTTGCATGGCCTTTCCTCTTAGTAGCTGCCATCTACCCACTGGTTATCTGCTTTAAGTCTCCAATCTCTTTAGAATACAGGATTGGAATCCTACCTCAGCCAGCTCTTTCCTGATTTCATTTGTTTATTTAATTATCCATTTAATTATTTACTTGCAGTTAGAATGGTATGTCGAAAAACAGAGGCCAGTTTGAATCCAGGCCTTCTCACTGCAGGCTGTTCACTCGGGTGAATTATCTAACCTCTCTGAGCTTTGGTTTCTTGTCTGTGATGGAAGCAAAGTAAAACCCTATCTGAAGTCTCACACTGTGGGGAAGTGATAGAGAACCTTCTTTGGAGGTAGATAACTTTCACATTTACTTGCCAATCTGCAAAACGACCAAAAGGAAATATGTGGCTTACTCTTGGAAGTCTCTGTGGTTTCTGTCTGTGACTTTGCCTTCTGATTCCCCTGGATTGGGTTTACCTCACTTCCTGGTAAACCCAAGGTTTCCAGCCTCCTCACGGCGGTTAGACCGCAGTGGGTCAGGGGTTGGCATGGGTGTCGGCAGCTCTTAAATGCCTTCCTCCTTTTCTTTTCAGTTGCTTGGGCTTTTTTTTTATTACTTTTTTCCCCCATTTGCTTGAAGTTTTTTTCAGGGGTATTTTGGGGCGGGGGGCTTACCTTATTTTTTAATATCTTGCTGGTCTTTCTTCTCTTGCACCTATCAGGATTTCTCGGCAGCTTCAAATGGAAAACTTTGAAGTGAACTTAAAGAACTGAAAACTCAACCTGCTGCCCCCAGGTCCCATGGGCGGCCTTGCCACGGCCTGTCTTGACGGAACTGATGAGCGCGGGTGGTTCCCATCAGCGCAGGCCTGCGGGCGACGCCAGGGCTCCAGAGGCTGGGAGCGCACCGGGAGCCGGGCGCCCCTGCGGGCCAAGGGCTGCGGGGACGCGCGCAGGGTCGGGCACCCGCAGGACCCCGCTTGCGCGGCGCCTGTTGTGCAACCGGCGCCGCTGAGAAAATTACATCTGAGCCGCCTTTGAAGCCGTCGGCCGCTTTCCAAACGGGGCTTTGAAAGGCTGGCTCCCGGGGCTCTGCGCTGGAGCACGGAGCTCGGCTTTTCTGGGAGGCCGGGTGGGCTCACGCGTGCCTGCCTCTGCGGCGCTCGCCTGCGTGCCTTGCGAGATTAAAGGCAAGGAGACTGTCTGGTGGGTGTTCGTGTGAACGGTTTCCATCCTTTTATTTACGCAAGAAACGTTCCGATTCCTGGAGTTCTCACTGGCCACTGGGGGATGAATGGTCTGTTTGAAGTGAGAGCATTGAAAGTCTTTCTTTGGGATATATAGAATTTCCTTTCTCTTGTCCCTCCATCTCTCTGTGTCTCAGACCTCAGTAAAATAGTTTCACTTAGGGATCCGGTTGGGGAGGGGAAAAACAGAGATACATGTAGAGTTAAAACAGGATGGTTCAAACCCTGTTTGAGGTTTGGAAATACAACTGCTATTAGTCAAAGGGAGAGTGGCTGCCACAAGGCCTCCCTTTTTCCTACTCTACCCAGGCCTTGCCGTCCCTGATTGAATGAGCAGTCTTTCCACACAAGAGGAGAGGCGTAGTAAATGCAGTGGTGAGAATATACGGGCTCTGTAGCCAGACAGATCCTGTCTGAATTTTCTGCAGTCACATAACATTGAGAAGATGACTGGATAAAATGAGAGTTCCTGTGGCCAGGATTCTCACCTGGCCCTGGCTGACTAGCTCACTGCACACCTGTGGGCAATATATGGCTGTGGACTCTATATAAAGAACTCCGCCCAGTGCTCTAGGTGCAACACGGTGGCAGGGCTGCAAGGCTGCAGGAGAGCAGAGCAGAGGCTGGAGTGGTGGCAGCACCGAGGACAGAGGCCCAGAGGACGGCTATGAGGACAGAGGGGTCCAGAGGCAGAGACCGGTACCGCTCTGAGTGAATGGGATTTTAGTGACTGACCTGCCACCTGGAAATAAAGTTGGGTATAACCCTTTCACCCCAAGAATGTCTTGCTGTCAATTTGTCTGGTCACACTGAATCCATAGCGAACTTGCCCGTGGCTGAAACCCATTGGCAAGACAATGCCTGACTCATAGCCGCCATCCAGCACTGCTTCTGGCTTTTGTGCTTCCCCCTTTCCTGTCTTGTCAGTTCTTCTGTGCACAAAGGTTGAGATTTAACTGTGCACAGATCTCTGTTGCTTTCCTTTGCACCAGCTCTTCCTGTGCTACCCTTCCTTAATTCTATCTGCCTTACTATCCTTAAAGGCATTTTTATAAACCCACCTTGTTCTAAGTCATGCCTGACTATATGACACCTAATTCTTGGTTTTAGAAACATGGTTCCAGCTCTAGGAAATCCAAAGGCAGATTGTCCTGAGTTAAAAAGGAACAGTAAGTACGCTGCTGCAGGATACTCCTCTGTTTGGAACAACAATTACTTTTTTTTCAAGGTTTCATAGGAAGTTTATCAGTGAATCATTATGAGCCAGAAAGAGTGTAGTGAATAAACTATCCCAGAAAAGGAACATTGATTCAATGCTACAGTCTTTGAGGGCTGTCTTGTTATCCTCTTCTTACAAGAAAGTAGGATTTAAGGATATCTATGAATTCCCAAGGTACCAGAGAAAGCGCTGCAGCCAGAACACCACAAATACAGGTTTTCTGACTCTTAAGTGGATGTTCTTTCCACACATGGTGACTTGTCATCCTCTGTGCCCCACACCTCTTCCTTTCTTTTCCTGGTTAGAACTCTCTCTCTCAATTCCTTACCTCAAACTTTTTGTGCCCTGAAGCTTTATCGGGCTGTAACAGGCAGTCCTGGGCAGACAGCCTATTCAGTATCTTGTGAATAGTAGTTTCAATTCTCACACACAGGCTAAGCTGTGTACCAAAGCCCTATTGCCTTTAGTAGGAGGAAACTGTTAATTATAGATGCTCACAGGCTCTGTGTTCCACAAAGACCCAACGCAAGTCTTTGTGTTTCACCCAGCCCAGCAGAGAAAGACTAAACTGTGTTTGAAAGCCTTACAAGAGGAATGCTAATTGAGGCATAAAAGCATGTGTCTTTGATCTTCCCAGGACCTGTGGTTCTCCCATTACCTGAGTCCTGTTCCTGATGACACAGGTTGGAGTGAAGCCTGCGGTGAGACTTGTGCCAAAGGCACCATACAGGATGTCATAGCCAATCCCCTCCTCCTGCTGTCCCCCATCACTGAAAGCTCTGCCTGTGTTTGTCTATCTGCCATTCACATCTGAAGCGGCCCAGCCCTGATCTCTGCAGCCATCTCCCTGTTTTATGATACAGGCCTGTGTTCTCAGCTTTCAAATATTTCTGTGAGAATTTATTTGCTTCCCTTCTAGAACTGCCCCTGCCCATCACCCTAGATCTGTCCTAAATCCTGACCTTGACTCTATGACTCACCTAACAGCTGGATTTTGGTGTTCTGCAGGATGCCTCATTCATTCATTTACTCACTTATCCATGTATTTCTTCAAGAATTCACTCACTTTTTGGTCCAATTTTCAGTCTCTAATTGAGCCAGGGGAGACTGCGTGTGTAATTAGCTGACCAGAATCGCTGTAGAAATAGGAGGACTCCTGCATGTATGTATCTGTTTGAGTTACTGAAAATGGCTGGAGGGGGCTGATGCAGTGGTCTCAAACCTGTATTACACTGCATTTCCCAGAGAAGTGTTCATCTAGGGTTATCTGAATGTCTAAGGCTGTGTTTAAGGAGCAAGTCAGCGTAATATAAAAAAGTTAGTTTGGGGAGCTAAAGAAAGACCTGAGTTCAAAAGTCAACATTGCTACTTAGCAGCAATATGACCCTGGGCAAGATGGTTAACTGCTGTGAGCCTCAGTGTTCTCATTTATTAAGGAGAGGAGCTAATATCTATCTTGCAGAGCCATCACAGGACAAGAGAACAATGCACACACATACACAGCACAGGCCCCAGCGCACCATTGTTGTGGTTGATCCCGTTATTACTGTTCATTTGTGAAAGTGGGTGTAGACCTAGCTAGATAGCACTGTGGATGAGACCCTGTGTCCCCTGGGGAATCACAAATACTCTGATGCTTTCAAAAGATAAAATCTGAAAAACAGGCCTTCCCTGAAGATGCTTTCAGCATTACATGAAACTGCTGGTGCCTTAGATTTCCCTTTAATCCCCTGTCGGGGAGCTGGAAGCCCATGTGTGCAGGACAGCAGTAGTGACATCTGGAAGAGCAAGAGAAGCAGGTGAA
Organism: Smutsia gigantea; assembly: GCA_032199065.1. Lineage (NCBI taxonomy): Eukaryota > Metazoa > Chordata > Mammalia > Pholidota > Manidae > Smutsia > Smutsia gigantea. The sequence continues at coordinate 118,535 of JAVSCE010008469.1, forward strand.
GAATATGTGTGATGGCAGTAACCCAGGATCAGCTCAGTAATGTCTGAGATCCCCTGCCTCCATCTTGGGATGCATCCCCTCCCTGTTCAGAACATTCATTCTTTCATTTTTCTATCTGAACATATTTATGTTTGGTATGCCAAGCACTGGATAAAATTCTGGAGAGGAGCCCTAAGATGTCCCCTGTCTACCACTGCATTTCTCAGGTAGTTTTCAATTATTATCATTTTTTTTTCCTTGCAGCAGTTTTGCTCTATTCAGAAGGCATCTTGCTATGAAATCCCATAGGTAAAATAGATACAGGGTCTGTTCTAGTGGATGTGGGGGTCATATTCATGGAGCCTGCCATTCAGTATCCCCCAGTCTTGTCCCCCATCCTATGTAGCCTTCCAGGGATTCTGAAGAACCCTCTTTAGTTTAGGAACTAAAGAATCAAGACATCACAAGGCTGTTGACAATGTGCAACTCTGTTTCATCAGAAGGGTAAAATATTAACCATTTGCACTAATGTGCTCAAGAACCAGGATTGGTAAATCTATCCAGGTCAGTTCTGAAGGAAGGAGCGCAGTACGGATCAGGGGTGGGGGATGATGGTGGCATAGACAAGGTTTAGGAGGATGCTTTCACACCCCTTGTATCATGGACTTGTCAGACCAACCTGTGATGTTAGGAAAGTACCATCAACAATTGCAGTGTACTCATTCTGTGGACTAGGAAAACGAAGCTCAGCGAAGCTACCTAGCTGAGAAGTGGCCAGTCTGAGGTCTGAACTCAGATCTGACTCTTCCTTCCCACATGTACCACAATGTTTACTACGACACTTCTCTCCACCTACTTGAGCACTGAATCAGCTGGCCCTCTTCTCCAAGCATGGGGAGGGCACATGAACCCGAGGATGTCATCCCTGCCCAAAACTGGCTTTTTTCCCTTCCCCTTGTGCTCATTATTCCCTTATCTTCCTCTGTGGCTAACAGATTAGCATGTGTTTAAGGAAGATAAATGTCCCCTCAGGTCTTCTGACAGAGATGACTTGTTTTGGGAGAAAAGTTTACAATATTCCTCTGAGATCCAAGCAGAAAGGAGGGTCCAGAGGCTGAGACTTCTCCCTCCCTCAGCTTGCAAGAGTGAGGCTAAGAAAGGCATCAATGACAGCGGCAGAGGGGAGAGCTTCCAGAGCCAGGACCAGCGCTTTCTCAGCTATCTGCAACTCAGCATCAGGTGAGTAGGGCATGGAAGGGGGGCTTATTACCTGAGGAGGCTTTCTTTATCTTGCCCTTGAAACTTGCTTTTCAAATGAGAAAAGGGGTCTGTACCTGGATATGAGGATAATTATGGTTTCTCTGTAGTCAACAAGGTCAGCCAACACCTCTGGTGTATAAACATAACACTGTACAATATAAGTCTCCTCATTTGGGCCTGGAAGTGCATGGAACCCCGCCAAATAAAAGGAGCCATTGATGATGAAACTGCTTCTTGTCATTGAACAGCATTTTCCAGTTAAAAAAAAAACTTCCTTATGCATTATCTCATTTGATGCTCACAATAATCCTTTCAGTTAGACAAAACAGAAAATCACTCCAATTTACAGGCAGGCAAACTGAGATTCAAAGTGGTTATGTGACTTGCCTTAAATCAACTACGAAGTGGCAGAGGCTAAATTTAAATCCAGATCTTCCTACTCAAGTGTGGATATATTACTATACTTGTCAATACTTAATTTATAGTGATGCCATACGAGTTTGCCAAGGATGGAGTTTGGAGGTCAAGTGGCTTACATGTTATTTCAGTGAGATTGTAATAGGACATTCCTTGTAGCATTTTAGAAGGAAGAAGAGGGTTCCTTGTCAAATTAACAACCATACTTTCAACATTTTGTCTCTTAAAAAAGAAAAACACAGAAAAATGGTAACTGCAATTTGGAAAAGACCATGGTCACATTTACACAGAGAAAAACTTATAATTTTGAGGGAAACTATGAGACAGTTAACATGTCTGGGGCACTGCTTTCTTATATAACAATCTCCTGATTGAGAGATTTAAATAAATTGATGGGTGGGTAGGGACAGAGGAAAGACACATGAGAAGAGCAAAAGGTTTAAAATAGTGAGGAATGGTGCTCACCAAGCTCAAATGTTACTTTCTTTACCACTCTTCAGAGAGTACTCTATTAGTGTGGTACAGCTTGAGTTCTGGAAGACTGTAAGGCCCCCAGCTTCTTCCCTGTCTAGTCCCACATATATGCATCAGTACCAGATTAGTCTAAAGGCATGGTGGGCATATCATTAATGGCCTAGCTTGGACACATCGAGCCTCCCCCTCTCCCCTGTCTATTGCCTGCTGGATAAGGTCAAATAATCTTAGCCAAGTATTTAAGGTACTTAACATCTTGGCCCTAATTAACCTTTCCAACTTTATCTACTGTAACTGCCATTCTTTTTCACACAAAATTGTTTTGCTTTATTCCCCTGTCTCCACCAGTTAGTTAGCCCAGTCATTCCTCTCCCCAGATCACCAAATCCAAGCCCACTCCCAGTTTTTACTCCTCCATCCACACAGGTGGGGCTACTGGAGACCGGCATGCAGCCTCAGCCCCAATCTACTTGATAAATCACAAAGATATATCAAAACAGAGATTAGGAAAGTATGCAACTAGGGTATATATCTGTCCCCTTATGACCTAGCTATTGGGCTCCTTCATTTTACTAAGAGGGAGACCCTCACTTTGGGCCCCAAATATCATCTCTGGGTCCCTGTCTAAATTACTTGCATATCTTGAGATTACTGCAGGACTGATTTTTGCTTGGTGTCTCATGGTCTTCCCTCCTCTTTTCATGGGACTAGATTCCTTCTTTGGAATACCAGATTGCTGATTGGTTGGTAATAATTGCCTCCTAGGTCTCCCATTAGTGACTTCATGAAAACCCTCATAAGCTAAGCAGGCTACGGGGTCTCTGCACACTGCCCCTCTAAGGCTGATCATTTGTGTTTTCCCACCACTTGTTAGCTGCTCTCTGGATGCAGTATTTTAATATGCTGAATTGGATTTTTGCTGTTATCAGTAGCCCAAATGCTCTCTCTCCTAAGAAGCCTTCTCTGATCTCTTCAGTCTCAACTGATTCTCCCTCCAAGGTGGTTCCTTGGCAGGGCTATCATCTAGAAACATACCTGTAGGCAGTGGTGAACTGGTAAGTGTTTGTGGAGGAAAGAAAGAGCCCTACAAGCATAGTGTTTGTTAATTCCCTCTAGGGTATATATCTGTCACCACTATGGTTGATTGCAAGTTACTATGGAACAGATGTACAGAGTGGGCTCTTGCCAACCGGCATGAACTGGGTTATGTCCAAATCTCATCTCTTATTCTCTCCTTTACTGTTACAGCCATCAGACTTCTCTGACTTTTGAACATGACAAGCTCTCCCACACCTATTGGGCATTTGCAAATGCTGTTTTCTTCCAGTCACAGTCTCCTTGTCCAATACTCCAAGTCCTTATCCTGTATTTGTCTAACTAATATTCATTCTTCCATTTCTGCTTAAGTATCATTTCTACCTCTAGTTAAATATCACTCACACCAGGATATCGTCCCCACTCCCCCCAGATTGAATTAAATAATCTTGTGGTCTCAGCACCTCTCTAAATAGTTGAAATTTGTATTGTATTTGTTTTAGGGCTATCCTCCCACTAGACTGGAGGCTGTACAAGGCAGGTATCATGCTTAGTTCCATATCATATATCCCTCACCCCTATCTCTGTGACTAACACATAATAAACTCTCAATGCCTGCCTGGTAACTATACTATCATCTGTTAGCAGATGATAAACTTTTATCAGCGTATTTCCTCTGAAGAATTTCATGCTTTTTCTTTATAAATATTAGACTCAAGTAAATAATTGCATTTCCCTTTTTGCTTCAGCCAATTTTTGCTGCTTAAATCTAATGGCCTTTATATGCTAGACCCTGCATGTCTAGGTTCTAGTAGTTTTAAGTAATCTGGTCCTTCCTTCTTGCTTCTGTTTGTCATTTTCAGTTTCATTGCAGGTATTTTTGAAAGCTGCCTCAAATTTGCTGGGTAACAACATCGGATACAGACAAACATGTAATTCCTCACTGTAGTCTATTTCATCACTGTGCAAATCCTCTAACTCTGCCCTAAAGCAAGACCTCGCCTCCTGCCTTGCAATGGAAGGGAGTAGAGGGAAAGCCTTGGAACTCAGGCTTTGGAATCACAGGGATCTGTGTTAAAATCCCAGCTTGTCACCAGTTTGCAATGGGACACCAGGCAAGTTGATTGGCTTCTCTGATTTAATGTTTCTTTATGCATTATCTGGAGATGATAATGTATTCCTGAAAGGGTAGTTATGGAGATTAAATGAAATAATGTGTGTAAAGTGCTTAGTCCAGTTTCTAGCACATGGTGAATGCTCCGTAAACGACAGGTATAGTTGCAGATAATGCTGCTGAAGATGGCAGGAGCCGTGGCAGAATCATAGCAGGAGTTTGGCAGATGCCTTCTTATTTGCTGCAACACCTTCTATCTTCTCCCATCCTTCCGATGCTGCCCCTCCTTCCCCCTCACTTGTCTCCAAATATCACAAAAAATCCCAGTGTTTAGTCTCTGATTTGCTAAGAGTACATCACTAATTCCCCCATGGAGAGTGCCTGGTTGAAATTCCCCTATTTCATTTGCTAGGAGAGAAGTTTTAATTCAGCACACTGAAGAAAATGCAATTTGGTACATTTCATCAATTTATTGCCACCTCAATTTGCTCAACTTGTGCAGAGAAGGAGAGGTAAAGACATGGGAAGTAAGCTATGGCATGTTTAAGGTAGCACAGGACCCAAATGCAGTCTTATTCCTTGGCTGATTTCAGCAGCAGGCCCTGCACCAGTCTTTGCTCTATCACAGCCCCACATGTGCAGCTGCCACTTATTTGCCTGGAGCACCATGTCAGCCTCTTGGGAATCCTAGGAGATGACACAAAGTGAACCCACTTTGTGGCTTTCCTAACCAAGTATTTTGGGTGAAATCTACAAAGTTGCTGAGATCACCTCAGACTTTCTTATCAGTCTGGTGTGTGGTTATTCTCAGCATCATTTATCAAACATGATGTGAGGACCTGCTCTGTATGGGATGCTATCATAGGTGACATCTCACTCATGAGTGATGTGTATCAATCTTCTATTCCAAATGCAGTGATTTTTCTACAGTCCCTTAAAATGCCTTGGTTCCACACACTAAGTTGCGTTTTAAAACATCCAGTGTGGTTCCTGGTCTCAGGGATGTATGTTTCCTTAGGTGAGACAGACATCAGTAAATAAAGCAAAAAAATGATTAAAATATTTACCAGTTCTGGAGTAGCTACTATATATTAGACCCATTACAAATTCCTTATGTTACTTAATCCTCAAAAAGTTTGCTAAGTAACTATGATCACTCTCTTCTTATACAAAGAAGTTGAATTTTATAGAAGCTATGTAATTTGCCTGATGTTTATCAGTTATAATGGCAAAACTGGAATTAGAGACCAGGTATATATGTTTTTCAAGTTCATGCTTTTCTCATTATGCTACCTTCCTCACCAAAGAGCCATACAATATGTATCTTCTATTGCTGTGGTAGTTCCCATCTTGGAAGGTCACTGTGAGGCGTCAGGCCCCAGACTCAAACCAAGAAGCCTAAAGAGGGCCTGGAGTTTTGGGCTATGTTGGAGGCATTGATAGGAGCTACCCCTATCCAGTGGGTGTGGGAGAACCAGCCGTATAGATGGACAGCCTGGGGTCAGATACTGGCTCAAATGTAGAAGTCAAGGCCAGATCGGGGTGGGCCCCAGACTCTGAGGAGTCTGCCCAGTGCCTGGCTAAACCTTGGTAAGAAGGAAATGGACACAAATCAGGGAGAGTGCTTGACAGTTCTGGAAGAATTTGTGTGGATGACGTCCTCCAGTCAGAGGACCTCTTTGGAAGTTCTGTGATTTGCCTCCTACCACCTTCTGTCCTGGCCACCTGCGTCTTTAAGCTCTTGGTTAGTTTGCAAGGAGCCTGCATCTACCAACACAAGGACTGCTAGGCTGGTCTCTCGAGCCAGGCAAGGCCATAAACGTTTTCTCAGAAAAAAAAAACACAGGAGTATGAGAACCACAGTAGTTTCTGTCATTGTCATTTTACTCTGTGACTTTGGGCAAGTTACTGTTTTGGGTTTTTTTCCCCCTGAATTTCACTTTCCTCATTTAAAAATGTGTGCCTATGAATATAAAATGTTTGAAGGCAACGGCGGTGACTGCTAACAGCAGTTGGGTCTGAGGAGAGCGCCCAGAGGGCTGTGGGGATGGAGGATGGCATCCCTTTTTATTGCATTTTAAATGGTTTATATTTTAGCATATTCTCATATATGTGTATTATGTATGAGTGTGTATATATATATGTGTGTGTGTGTGTGTATGTGTGTGCATGCATGCTATACACAATATATATTTTTGATCAAATTACAGTTACCACCTATTATGTTCCAGACACTTACTATAGTGTGTTGACTTGTCAATCAAAGAATTTGCTTCCCCAGTAAAGAGTGCCTCTTAGAGGGCAAGGATGGAGGTCATCTGCGTTTCCCTGGAGCCTACACAGGATATGGCACATGGTAGATGTTAAATCAATATCCATCAAATTACTGTTAAAAAAGAGATAAATCTACAGAATGAAATGTTGGACTAGTCAAGAATTTTCTGAGGTGGGCCTCCATAACTTGGGAATCTATATATTAAACACATACCCCAAGGGACTTTGCATCCTTAGGCAAAACTGTGTATCTCTGACTCTCTTCCTAGTTACTGTAGGATGTCAGGGGCCATGGTCTGCATAGTCTGGGAGGTCAGAGCCAGTAGCAGGGACCAGCAGAAGTAATGGTCAGTTTAGATCCTGGGTAGAGACTTCTTTCTCTATGCCTTCTGACCTTTGCTATGGGTCAGCCCTTCCAAGTGCTTATAGCCAAGGATCAAGGCAAAGCTCAGGGCTGTATCCTGCTCCTAAAGAAGTCAAGCAGCAAGTGTGGGAAGTGAAGACTTCGGGGAAATTCTGACACACCAAGCCTTCCCTTTAGGCACAGTGTGGGAGTTAGTGCTGTGGGCTGGGGGGCTGACTTCCTCCTAGGAGCCAGGCTGTTGGCTTGCAGGCCTTTTCCTTGTGACATCTGCTCTAGCAGCCAGGAGCTGGGTCACAAGCTCCCTTCCTGTCTTCCTCTCTCGCCTCTGTGCAGCGAGGTCGAGAGGCAACGGAGGAAGAGGAACGAGGGAGGGAGAATGTTGTGTACACAGAGCTTAAGTGATGTCTTCAGGGCTTGGGAAAATGTAATTCTGTTTGAGCAGTTTGCTGGCAGTTTTGCAACTCATCCCCCTGAATTAGGGACCGAATGAAGTCATTAGGCCCTAATCAAAAGCAGCTAATCAGGAGTCAGTGGGAGATCTACCAATTAATCGCGGCTGGAACCCAACGAGCTAAAGTACCCAAGGCTGGATGAATAAAAGTAATGAAATTAAATATCAGTGCCGTGCAATGCTGCACAACTTCGAGAATGGGTTTTGGGCTGCTCAGCCCTTCCTGCCCTGTGAAAAATACTGGCACAATGCCAAAACACGGATGAGCAGAGAAGCAGTTTTGGAGCTTACCCTGAAATTTTCAGAGGTCGAGATGTGTGTAAGCAAGAAGCAGGAGGATACGAAAACAAAGATGGGGGTGGATTTTTGGAGATGCGATAACATGGACATATATGGTATGACACAATGCAACAATATGGTTTGATAGTCATACATGATAATACCTCTTTCATAGCATTTCAGTAATTCATGCCCAGGTTCTTTGTTGATGCATCATCCTCTCCACCTACCTGTGAAGACAGCCTGTATCGTTTGAATCTCTCATCCTATACCCTGCACATGGTAACTGCTAAATTAATAATTATAGATTCAATTAATTAACTCAGGGCAGAGCAAAATTTTGAACTGAAAGTTTTCAATTCCAAAGTTTGCACACGTTTTTCTATACCACTTGGGCAGAAGGATTCAGTATCCTTATTTAATCAAAATCAGAGTTGCTACCTGTTAGCAGTTTCTGGCTCAGAAACGTCCAGGTATTTCAAATCACAGCTTTAGGAATCTTACAAAGTAGACTGTCAAATCCGGACCTCTAGCTTCCCAGGTGGAGAAAACAGAGCCAGAGAGTGAAAGGAATTTGCCCCAGTTTCCTCAGCAAACATGTTGCAGAGATAAGCCTGGAACTGAGGCCCTGACTCTGAGTTCAGTGATTTCCCTCCACACCTGGGCTTTTCCTTTTGTCCTTCATGGTCATCCTTCCTACATGGAATTTCTTTGTCCTCTAAGATTTCCAGAGCTATTAGTCTGTCCATATTGGAAACAATTTAAGGTTTGCAAAGGTGTTTCTGGAGTCTATGCTGGTTGCCAGGGCAATGAGTCTGGACCACAGGCAGATAGGAGCCATCTCAGACAGAGGGATTGTCTGCATTAGGAGGTCTGTGTTAAAAAGAAGACAGGACTTGTTTGTAATGGGGAGGTTTCTGAAGTAATGTTCACCTGAGTGAAGTTTGGGCTCTAAGGTGGAGTGGGGGAAAGTGTTGGCAGGAGGAGAGAATTGTGGTCAGAACTGTGTATGCGTGTGTGTCATTATGTATAAGTGTGTTTCAGTTGTTATACCTGAGATGTGGTTTTGTATTTAAAAGTAGATGCTTGATTCTACCATGATTTTTTTAAAGTATGTGCTTGGATTTGTCTGTAGTATAGTTATATGTGAAAGATTCATTTGAGCATGGACATTTATGTATGTCCATGAAGTGTCTACAGCCTTCCAGAAAGTGCCATTTGTGTAAGGAATACTGAAGAGGTGTGTTAGTATGTATATTTATATTTATTTTATTTTCATTTTGCTTTGCACATTATTTACCTGGATTTGTGTCATGCATGTTTGTGGGTCTGAGAATTTGCTAGTGTCTGTGTGAACTAGGGTGGGTGTTTTTAGTGTGAGAAGGATGATTTGGGCAAGGATTTGAAGGTGTGTGTTTGAAAATTGAGTGCATCTATGCATTCTGGTGAGTGTGGGTGTGCATTTTAGAATGGTTGAATATCTGTGTGTGGGGGCAGGGAGAGGTGGGGGTTTAGTGTGTCACCTTGTGTCTGTATATGTGTGTGAATGGTATGTTTGGTTGGGGAGTGTGCTATGTATATTTGAAAGCTAAGGAGACAGTATAATTTATCATCCATATCAGTTATGTTTGAGAATGAAATGTGTATGTGTTGTGTGTGTGTGTGTGTGTGTGTGTGTGTGTGAGAGAGAGAGAGAGAGAGAGAGAGAGAGAAAGTGTGTCTCTGAATGGACATTCATGTGTATTTAATTTCGGGTCTGTTACTGGTGTCAGGAACTCATAAGAATAACAGAATCACAGTAGAATCAAGTTATTTAGGTCTTTCTCAGGTTGTAGACTTAACAACAGAGGTATTAACAGAATTTACAGGTAAGAGCAGGTCTGCCCCAGAGATGTGTTATTTTTTTAAAACCAGATCGATGAACTGAGAAGGGAGGCCATACAGATCTCATGGTGACAAAAAACCCACATGGTCTAAAAAAAAAAAAAAGCACAGTCAGTGAGGAGAAGAAATGTGAACTGCAGTGCGCTGGAAGGCGTCTTTCATGTAAAACATCCCTTTTCTGTGTCCTCTTTATGCCTCCTGCCTTGTTCCCCATGAGTAACTCCAGCTTGCGATGGCCAAGATAGCTGAGACCTTTTATCCTCTTCCCTCAACAGTTCGGAGAAAAATAACTCAGTGTGACCTCCATCATGTAAGAGGCAGAAAGAAACTGGAGAGAGCCTGCTGCTTCATTTCAGGGATTCAGAAAAGAAATCCCAGGATGCTCTTGGCTATCTTACTTCTTTTCAGAGAGTGCGGCCCTTGAGCCCCTGGTTCATTCGCACACCCCCTGAGCCGGGAAATCCACTTGCTTAGTTCTCACTGGCTTTGTGGGGTGTAGCAGAGAGGTTGGAAGTGTTTTCCCTTCTACTGTGTCACATTGGTGCAGTAGTTTCTCAGCAGCCCCATACCACCCAGTTGTCCCTTTTCCACACACACTATATATGTTCATGGCAGCGGAGTATCTCTTACTGCTTCTCAACTTATAATGGCACCAGTAGTACTATTCATGTGGTAGATAGAAGATGGGCTGCAAATTCTTTGTCATCTTCCCAAGGTGAAGGGAAAGGTGGAGTCTCATTGCCTCCCTTTGAAACAGGGATGGCCTTAGTGACTTATTTAACCAGGAGAAGGTGTCTGAAGTGACACTGTGTACCTTTTGAGGCTATCTTATAAGAGCTTTATGGCTTCTGCTCATATCTCTTTCTTCTCTGGGAAACAAATCACAACTCTGTGAGAGGCTTAAGTCACCGGAGAGACCACTGGTCTTTGCTACGCTGGTCTCATGAGCTCAGCCTGAGCTCAGCATCCAGCTGACAACTAGCATCCTTCTCTGCATAAACACTATTCCAGCCCAGGTGCCAGGTGAGGGAAGCAGCTACCCTAGAAGTGGATGCTCCAGTCAGTGCCACACAGGTCAGGGACCAATCGCCCAGCTGAGCTCTTCCTGGAATCCTGATGCACAAAGTGAAATGGTTAACAGCACTAAGTTTTAGAGTAGGTTTTTCCACACCAGTAGATGATGGGAATATCAGGGCTAGAAATAGCCACCATACACTGAGCCACTCTTGCTTGCCAGAGAATGTTCTTAGTAATTCATATACATTATCTCATTGTATCTTCACAATAATCTAAGAACACGGAAGCTTTTACTATTCAGATTATAAATATGAGGAAGACGAGGTGCAGAAACTAGCCTAGATCACATAGCTAGTAATTGGTAAAAATGCATTCAGACTTGGGACTTTTTCTTAATCACCTTCTTCCTTTATAGTCTGTACCTATATTGATGTAGACTTGTTTATCAAGAACAATTCCTTGCTTGGAATAACCTTCCCAATCACCCCACTTCAGCTGACAGAGTCCTTCTGATCCTTCACGGTCTAGCTCTATAACTATAACTGTTTCATACCCGAATCCACATAGATTTTCCACAGCAGATACATAGGCACTACACTACACTGTACTAAATGCGTACAAACAAACAAGTTACTCATCCTCCCTGAGGCTCATTTTTCTCATCTGTGAAATTGGTTAAAATGGTTTCCTTATAGGCTTGTTGTAAAGATTAAATGGGATGAGAGATGCTAAAATGTGTCATACATGGAGGACCAGGGTGCATACACTAACCTTTATCAAAGCTGAGCTATAGGCCTAACAGATGAGCTCTATAGTTAGTCACCTGTCATTGTATATATCACTGTGTATACATAGTTGCCTAAGGCACCAGTTGTGTCCTCAAAGAGCTCATATTTCGGTGGGACAGAAGATAATGAAAGAACCAATATGTTAATGAGATTAATGGCAGGCTAGAAGGGGCCACAGAGTCTTAGAACCTTAGAATAATCCTTTTGGAATGGCGGGTCATGGAAGAGTTTTTCGGAAGTGAAATGAGCTATGCAGGATGAGAAGGCATTATACCTTAAGGCGGAAAACCAGACATTCCTGGTTTTGGAATCCAAAAGTAAGATGTATGGGGGACCTCCAAGTAGCTTGGGACTTTAGGGGCATAACAAGATTCAGGTGAAGGTGGCCTGGAGTAGAGAGACATGAGAAACAGTTAAAGAGAGCCTTGCATTCCAAGCTAAAGACTTTATGCCAAAGTCAGTGAGATGCTATCAAAAGGTTGAGAACAATGGATGCAGACGAACCAGTCTACATTTTAGAACAATTACTTTGAAGACTGTTTTGCAAAGGACAGAAGTAGAGGCAGGGAAACTAACACAGAGCATCTGCCAATACAGTACAGATCTCCCTCAACTTATGATAGGGTTATGACCCGATAATGTAAGATGAAAATGCATTTAATACACCTAAACTACCGAACATCATAGCTTAGCCTAGCCTACCTTACATGTGTTCAGAAGATTTACATTAGCCTGCAGTTGGGCGAAATCATCCACCACAAAGACAGTTTTACAATAAATCATTGAACATTTCTTCTAATTTGTTGAATACTGGACTGAAAGTGAAAAACAGAATTGTTATATGGGGACAGTGTGTTGTTGGGTAAGTGTGTTCATTGATTACCCTGTGATCACTTGGCTGACTAGGAGCTGCGCTCACTGCCATGCTGTGTATCATGAGAGAGTAAAATACTGGGTATCTCTAGCCTAGGAAAAGATCAACATCCAAGATTTGCATTATGGTTTCCACAGAACGCATATCACTTTCATACCATTGTAAAGTCAAAAAATCATATGTTGAACCACTGCAAGTTGGGAACTGTTTGTATTCTAAACAAGGGTCATGGTAGTGTGACCCAGGGGCATGGCAGTGAGCACTGGAGAGATGCTAAAGCCAAACAAAGAAGGAAACTTGGTGGCTGACTGGCTAAGAAAAATAAAGGTGGGGAAGGAATATAAATTAGTATCTTGGTTTCTGACTTAGGTGACTTAGTTCATGGTGGAATCCCACAATCAAAAGGAACTAAGAGAATGGGGAGGGGCTATAGAGTGGGGAGGACAGTGGACCCCATGGTCCCCACTGTGGCAGCCACACACCTGCAGGAACAACAAGCCAAGCAGGTCATTACAGCATATCAACACCTGAGATGAAAAGTGAAATCTAACTGCCAGACTCACTCTGGCATAATAAGTGTGGTTTTTAACATAATGCACTGCTGGAGTGAAGTTGTCAAAAAAAGCAGGGGGCGGAGGAGGTAATCTGTGAGACTTCAAAGAAGAGAAGATTGAAGCCATTTTATGTGGCTGGAAATGAGTCATTTGTCAGCAATGCCAACGTACTGTCAGCTCCATAGGGAGAGATGACTGGGCACCCTGGGGGGAGGGCTGGTGAAGATGTCAGCCTCCAGTCACCAGGGGCCATGTGTGGGGTAAGAAGTGTCAGTCACATCACATCCCTGTCCTGACCTGGGTCAGAGGGAAACCAAGGTCATGTCAGAGCATTTAGCATCATAACCAAGGAAGCTCCTAACCTGCCTCTGTCAGGAGGAACTGATGTGCTCAGCGTTATCAAAAACAGTTCAGAGCTTTTGTTCCCAGGAGATTTGCACTTTAAAAGAACAGTGAGAGGGCAACACTTTCAGGAAAAAGAAACTAAGAGGTAAGAGTGGCACAAGAGAGAAGAGCAAGGACTTGCCTGAGGTCACTGAAAGACTACCATATAGATGAACACCCTTTCTCTCTATCCAGTTGTCAAAGCTTGGAGTGGGTAGGGGGGGATCTCTGAGTCTACACAGCTTGGAAACCACTCCAGTGAGCAATGGCCTGCTCTCAATGCAGGAACGGAGCTTTATAAGTTACTGCATGACCTGTTAGCACCCTTACCCCATAATGCCATTTATCTATCACTTGGGTACTTGAGCTGTTATTGCAGCACGTGCCTCCAAAGTGGTCTTCCTGCTTCCATTGCTCTGTCCTGATCCATTTTCCTTCCTGAAACCACATTAATCATTCTAAACTTAAATGGAATATTCTCTTCTCCCTGTGCACGTGTCCGCCTAGGCTGTATGCTCTGGTCTCTACCAACATATCTGGTTTCAATCTCAAGCTAGACACTTTCTCCCTGGATCTCTGCTCTCTGGCTGCACTTGCCCTTTTTAGTCCCTTGAACACACGGAGGTTTTGCCTCTTTCAAGAGCTGTGCACAAGCTAGTGTCTCTCTGTGGTTAATGTCTACCCATCCTTCGGCTCAGCTTAAATCTTGGTTCTTCAGACAGGATGACTTCTCAGCTCTCAGATTAAGTTGCCCTCCACCCCCAACACATACAGGCTGTTCTGTCTCATAATACTTTCTTTTCTTTTGTAATGTTTATGGCTATTTTGTTGTTTGTTTAAATTCTGAGATCTCCATTTGACTCTGAACTCCAGAAGAACAAGGGAAGTGCTTATATTTTGCCATTGCATCCACATACCTGGAACAGTGCCTGATATAAATGTTCCACAAATATTTGTAGGATGAATAAATGAATGAGTGAATGAGTCAACAGGTCTTCAGGAATTCCAGTGGGCAGAAAAATCTGGGACTCCGTGTACCAGGCAACATCAAAGAAGTGCCAAGTGACTCATGTCAGCAAAGCGACAAGCAAGAACTCAAGGAAACTTGTCAATGACTTTCCTGCCACTTTATGCTTTGTTTCCTGTTCATATTTTCTGTGCCAGGATAGCTTTGAGGGGCTGAAGTTACCAAACAGTTTCCATTAGACCAGTGGTTCTTGAAATCTCCAGAAGAGCTTATTTGCAAATGCATACTATGTAAAAATATGTATGTTTACATAACAGCACCTGCATGTAACAGCAGTAAATGTGAACAGCAGAGTGCCTGCCCCTTAGAGTTTATAGCCTGATGCACTCTTTCTAAATTTGCGGTTGCCGGACCAGCGATGTCAGTATCACCTGGAAACTTTTTAGAAATGCACGTTCTTGAATCCCACCCCAGCCTAGTGAATCAAAAACACTGATCTTGAGCCCAGTAATCTTTATTTCTATGTTTGTTGGACGAGTGGAAGAAACCTGGTAGGCACCTGCACCCATCATTGCGTTCTAGCCACTGTGTCAACTGTTCTCCTCTTATGCATCTCTATTCCACACTGATGATCAACACGATCACAACCTCCCATTCCCACCAACCACTTGACTTTTTTTCTAGATAGCTTTCATGTTCTACCCATACTTTCAGAGAAACATGATCTATTCTTATTTTTTTTAGTTTCTACTAAGGCCCTGATGATATCCAGTAAGCCTCTCAACTTAAAGTGTTAATGAGCAATGACAGGCCAACATATTACTTCTCTAAAGAGAAATTTTATTCTAATATCTGATTGAACCCTTGTATCTAAAGAACATTGATTAACAGTGGCAGTCAATCTGTGCAAGCATGGCTTGTTGGCTGGAATAAGCCTTTGTACATACTATTAAAAAAGTTTTCTATAGCCAGCCTTTTTTACATAGCATTAAAAAGATTGTGAGGTAGTCAATGATAAGACAGCTTAAGAGCAGAAATTAGTTCTCTGTACTTTGGAAACATCCACAAATAGGGCATTAAATTATATGCAAATTATAATAGTATCTTATCTATCTTGCAAGGATCTTTACTGAGCAAATAGATGAGATACATAGCTTGCCACTCACATCTGAAAAAATAAATGCATACATGTATATATGTGTATATGTATTCTTCATGAAATCATAAAATTCCAGTTTTTCTTACCACACCCCATTGATTTCACATGAGTGAAATTTTATTCTATGAAATGAAACTTATTACAATATGCATTATCTCTTTTCATATATATTAGATTGTGTCACTTGAGCCACACTCATTGAACAAATATTTAGTAACATATTTAAAGAATAACTTCTGCTAGATCAAGCTGGAAATTTTGGGGAGCTTAAAGTGATTTTTTTTTTTTAATGGCAAGGCATCACAATCCCTGAGAAATTTACCAGGTTGATTTAATTTGGAGTCACTTCCCCTCCTTCCTGTAGATCTACTCTACATCTCTAGCTGAACGGTATTAGAAATTGATGAAAGATTTTACCCTGTGTCACATGTACACGCCAAGTTGAATTTCAGCGCTGACACTGTCATCTGCAGGCTTGGTTCTACTTAGGGAAAATCAAATATTTTCTTTCCTCTTGAGCCAGATAGGTATTTCTGATAGTGAGAAATGAGGAAGAAAACTAATGCACTCAACACATGCTATGTACCCAGTGCTCTTGGTATATCAGTAAAGATTCTCACACCAACCATGGAAATAGATGTCATTATTCCTTCTGGGTACATTAAGTAGAAAACAGGGACAAAAAGGAAAAGGAGAGGTCTAAGAATGACATCATATGCTTGAGATCCCATACCTAGCCAATGGCAAAGGATGGATTCAGAAACAGGTATGTTTGTGACTAAAAACCATGTGGTATTTTTGAGCAGGGTCATTGCCTGCAGCAGAACTTCTTATGGTTGCTGCATGTCAGCTTTGAAAATAACAACCAAGAAACACAAGGAGTTGGAAATAGTTTTTCATTTGTTTAACTCCAAGGAGACTGTGCAGTATCTATTTCTCTATTAAATTTCAAGATAAGGATTTTATACCATTTTTCTGAAACTTCTCCGAGATTTTTTTTGCCCCCATATCTTTCTTTTTGTTGTTTCTAATTTCGAGAATCAAATTAACTCCCTCTAATTCATGAATCCTTCTGTTTCCACCCTGAAAGTAAATTTCATTCAATTATTCTAGAATCCTGTGCCTTTAACTTAGCATTTAACATTTTGCAACTTGATATATACCTGTTTATTGTCCAGGGATGTTAGGGTTGATGGGATAGATGTAGGGCACTGAAATTTTGGATCTAATCAATGAAATCAGTTTGTTTACTCTCTGATTTCATTCCTAAGACAATAGAGGAAAAGAGAGAGGGGGGGGAAGAAGGGGGAGAATTTTGTAATTGGTATTTCCAAACAATTCTCTCTGAAGCTCAATTTCTTCTCTGTTAAATAGGAATAAAACTACTTTCCATACCTCCCTCATAGGACTAATATGAGGAACAAATTAGATAATATGAAGGCAACTGCTTTAAAAAATGTCTACCATTAGTATTACTGTTAGGGCAACAATAAAAACTGCAACAGAAAGTCCATGCACCCATGAAATACCCAAAAAACCCTAAGAAGACTGTCCGCAAATATCATATATGCTTTTCTTGTTATGCTTATTGCTTAATTCCTAGTGAAGTCTACTTTATTTGTGCATCTTAGTATTTTAGAATCAGTGAGGATTTTAATAAGTATCAGATTATTTTTCATAGGTTTTCTAGATAGTAAAGATTGAAAAAGTTATCAATGAGCAGGAAAAGGATGGTTTAAACTATTCAAGGAATTGGACATTACTCAAGAGTTCATAAAATCTATTTAGCTGTATCCAGCTGCCTGCCAAGAATAATACACAAATCATTCTTATTTATATTCAGTTCTTCATATCTCAGAAAATTTTCATGTATGAAAATGACACTTAAAAATTAACATAATCTAAACCCCTATTTTCCCAATGTAGGGAATTTGAAAACACCAGCAGACTTGTAGTTCTTAGTTTTCCCACTGGTAAAATTAGAAAGTTGAACTAGATGAAGACTAGAAAGAATGTGATAAGTTGGTCCAATACTGTCCAACTCCTTGCCTGTGGCAGACATCACTAATCGATTACAGCACTTTCCCACTGGGCTAAGAAGTAGCCTCAGAATTATGCTCCCCTACTGCTCCCTGCAGCTGCTATCAATCAATGGGAATGTTGCCATTGTAGGATCAGATAATTTCTATGATTTCATTTTTTAACTCTGACATTTTCAGAGTGCATAAAGGCAATGAGTTTGTCTAACCCCTAAAATTCATTTTGTTAAAAAACAATCTGTTCCTATTCTCTAGAAGGTAATGACAGTTCTCAGTTGGTATTTCTTATTCAGTTGTCTGTCTTCTCTGTTCTCCATTCTGTGAATGGTACTGGTGCCTCTCAGTAGGAGATGCCAAGTAAATGAAACCTCCCAGCAGGAAACCCTGTTTGGCAATTCTAACAAGGCTTGAAGAATTGGTTTCCTCATTAGAAACAACAAAAGTTTCCTATCTGGTGAATATGCAAGTTCTGGACACCTAAACAAAAATAGAAGCATAAGGAATACAAACAAAAAGCAAATACTTGGTAATGATGGGATCTATTATTCACCTTGACTACAGAAGAGAGAAAAATTCCATTTCCTTGCAATGAATTATCCATGTTAATAGACTTTAGCACTAGGAGTAGAAAGACTTTCCTTTCAGAATGGAGATTACCACTTGAGGAGCTCCTACTATGCACCTAGATCTTTCATGTGTATCATTTCATTTAAATCACAATAATACCAGTTAACATGTACTAAATCTTTCCTGTGTCAGGGACTGCTCTGAGCACTTGAATTAACTCATTTAATCTCACAATAGATCCATAGAGTAGATTCTACTAGTGTCTTTAACAAATGAGAAAATATAGGCAAAGAGAGGATAGGTAATTTGCCTAAAGTCTTACAATAGTACATGGTATAGCTTGTAAGTGCATCTGTGAAGTCTGGCTGCAGAGTCTGGGCTTATAACCAGTGCCTTATACTAACTACCTCATTATGCTGCAAAGAGTTGATTGCTATTTTTATTTATTTATTTTTATGAGTAAAGAAACTTCAGAGCCTATTCCCTCTTAGCCAGAAAGTAGTATAGCAGAGCCAGCACTTTTCATCTGTTGCCTCATTTAATCTTTACTACAACCCCATGTTGTAGATGGTAGTACTTCCCCCATTTAACATATGAAGAAACAGGGGTTCTTGAGGGAATGTAACTCGCCCGAGAATCACACAGCTAGTAAATGATAGAGCCGGGCTTTGAACAAAGCAGCCTAAATGGAGGGTGTAAATGTCTCTAGTTCCCAGGGAGATAATGAGTGGATTTAAGCAAAGGAACAACACAAAGATGAAAAAGGTCTTCCAGGCCTGGTGGACCAGAGACACCATGTGGCAGTGAGAACAGAGGGCGGGGAGCTCCTAGAAAGATCCAAGTGATGGGAGCAGTTTCAAGAATGAGGTGGAACAGTTGATTCAAAGAATAAATGGAGGGTAGGTTAAGGGGGTCTTCAAAACCGGTGAGTGTCAACATCTGCTTGGGGGAAAGGTGTGTGTATGTATGTGAGTCATAGTGAAGGATGGACAGCAAGGAAATGGGCACTGAGTAACCAATCTCCTACAAGGCACTAATAACTGGTTAAAAAGGGAAGGAAAATGTTTGAAAATCGGTTTGATCAATATCTGCATAATAACTGATTCATCAAATGCAATGAGAATGTTTCTGAGCCTTTCTTTGAAGCTCAGACAGATCCTAGAATTTGCTTTTCCCTAACTCATTCTCATTCTCTCCTCTCCGCCTCTCTGCCTCAACTTTACCACTTCACAGTATTCTTGGAACTACTTTTTAGCCCTTAACAGAATTCTGTTCTTTAAACAGGGCTTTTAGAATTGTGATACTTAGTTTATTTTCATCCCGTTTCAGCCTTTTGACATCTTGGCCATAAATTGTTCTTCAGTTCATTCCTGCCAATCCTCCAGCCCTATTCTGCCATAACTGGATTCATGCTTCTCCTCTGCTTTCTGCTTTTCTGATATGTGTGTCCGTGTGTGTGTGCGTGTGTGTGTGTGTGTGTGTGTGTGTGTGTATCCACATCCACAAATAGAATGTATACATATATAGGTTACACGCACATTCATTGCTTTCTCACAGTTTTGGGGTTTGGGGGTTGTTAGGTTTTGTTTCCCTATCATAAACAATGTTTCTATTCCACTGCCATCCTCTAGAGAAGACCGATAAAATCTGACTCATGAAGAGAGAGAGAGGAAAAAAAAATCCAGGAGGCGAAAGTAATATGGGGAGAAAATGAAAGAGATTTAGTGCAGCTATCAACCGACCGTTGTGCTGTCTTTAAGAGTCTGTTGAAACAACATAATAAAAGGTAATAAAGGTTGGATTTATAGCCTACCTGGTGGAAATGGCTGCCTGTTTGTATCTTGCCCACTCGTAGCCCGTTGCGAGTCTTTGTCTTGGGGTCTTTTCCCCTGGAGTCATCTCTCCACTTTGGACTTGAGAGAGGTCAGGTAAGCTAGGAGCACCCAAATCCGATTGGTAGGTGAGAAAAACATCCTTCTGGGTCCTTCCTTTCCCTTCTTTTTTCCTGATATTTAATGGCCCTGTTTTGTTTCTTTTAAAAGCTGTATTTGATCCAGTTTGCCTAGCAAAGCCCTCAGTGTTTCACTAAAATAGGCAAAAGGGAACTTTGAACCTTGAAAATGGTCATGTCAGCTCCCAGAGGATGAAGGGTTTATTACTTCCCCAAGTTCAAATATATTTCCAAAACCTTCTAAATCAGAATTAATCAGTCTCTTGAGAGTGCACATTCCCCAGGTAGTTTGGGAAAAACAAGGGCCAGGAGGACAAGAGAAAGGGTGGTGTCTGCCCCCAAAGGGCTCAGGACCACGTTCCTAGAGACAGATGGGACAGAGGTTAGCCTTCTGAATCCATCACGCTCTTGGATGCTTGGCAAGTGATCAGAAAATTGAGGCTTTTGGTTGATTGGTTGGTTCATTCATTCATTCATTTATCAAACATTTACTCAGCAACTACTTTGTGCCAGGTTTTATGCCAGTGACAGGGCTACACAAGTGCATAAGACCAGGGTTCCGTTCTGAAGAGTCCAGGCTAGTGGAGGAGATGCCCTCTCAGATGCAAGATTATAAATGCAGCACTAAAGTCCATAATGTTGGTATATGTTTTCAGGGTTCAGAAGGTGCAAAAGGGAGGCAGGGACCTTACGCTAACCTTAATTGTCTTGGAAGGCTTCAGAACAAAGCTGGCCCTTCATCCTTGATTCAAGTACTTGCTTGAATGGATAAATAAATTAATAAATGGAAAGAATTGGGAGGAAAGATGAGTCAGAAGTCATCATTTCAAGATCTAACTAGTACTCACTGTGAGTTCTTGGGCAAGTCTCCTCCCCACCCTGGGTCTCAGTTTTCCCATTTATGCACTGAGATTTTCCCAGTCTTTGCATTTGTCTGTCTCTAAGTTCTGTACCACCTCCTACATTCTAAATCACATCCAGCAGGGTAAAGGGACATAAACATTTTTCCAGACAGGGGTTCTTGGTAACACATCCTAAACCTCTCCCCTGTCTCTCTAGGAAATAAGCCCCATTTTCCTCATACTCTGTGTTTTCTCACTGCTTCTTTCTAAACTTGGTCTAGCTAGTGACTCAAGAAAGGTGCTGTTTATTTGCAAGGCAGAAATTACAGACAGCACTATCTGTTCCCCACTCCTGGATGGTGGCTGAGACCAAAAGGGAGGCTAGGATTCTTATTCTAGGGAATGAGAATGGAGCTGCTGTGCAAAGCAGCAGCGCAGCACTGAGCCCTGGAGGAGAGACCTCATTACTGAAGTATGAGTCATGGTAATGGTCTGAATAAATCTCCATGAAGTCAGGGATAATGGTGTCTGCTGGAGCCTGAATCACGTCACAAACATGGAACCAAGGCTACATTAATTGTCAGACCCAATCAGAAGGGCTGGGGAGCATGAAATGCAGCATTAGTTCAGGGGGCTGAGCCCCCAGCCCCTCTGGGACCCTGGCTCTGCCTCCCAGCTCGCTTGTGTTCCTCAGTGGGAGAGCTGGCCAAGCCAAGGGCATCGATAGAAGGGAAAATGTTCTTGCAAGGGGGGGTCCACAGCCAGGGTTCTGGTGACCCTGTGCCTTGACACCCCTGTAGGAATCCTGGGGTCCATCTCCAAGGGACCTCTCCGGTTCTTTCTTCCTCTGCTTTCTCCCGATTTTCTTCTGTCTTTTCAATCTTTTCCAACAATTTTTTTCCCTTGCTGTTTTCTCTTCCTCCTGTTTTTTTATCCCCCTTTTCTTCTCTTTCTGCCTGTTGGTTTCATTTGCCTTCTCCCCTATCTTCTTACACTTCTTAGCTTTTTCCGTCTTCCCTCCTCAGCCTCCCCATCTCCTCCTGTCCCTCCTTTCCTCCCTATTTTCTTTACCTCCTCCTTCCTCACCTCTCATCTCCTTCCTATTCATCTCCCTTTTCTCTCTTCTAATCTCTTTTCTTGTTTGCATTGTCTGTGTGTCTCCTCTGATCTTCTCTTTCTCTTCCTCTTCTTCCCGTTCCTTCTTTGTGTTCCTTTTTTTCCCTTTGCTTCTTCTCTTTTTTTCTCCTTTTCCTCTCCTTACCCGAGCTTGGCAGCAAGTAACCTGGGGTCTGCCGGACTGGATGACTAAGCCCTCTGCCTCACCATCACCTTCAAAACACCTTCATGATTTAATCCTCACAAGAACTTTCTGATGAAAATATTTTTGAGGAAATTAAAACACAAAAAAGCTGAATGGTGAGTCAAGGTCACAGAGTACAGATTCTAAGTAGTGGATCTGGGATTCCATCCCAAATATGTCTGAACTCAGGTTTCCTACATAGAATTTAGAATTGGGATGTGGATAGCAAGAAAATGATTCCTGGCTCATTGACAGTGTAATAGGGTCAGATGTACCCACCCAAGCCTCAGGGGAGAGGTTCTAGCAGCAAGCTTGTCAGCACCCCCTTTGCCCTCCCTGGGGCTGATTCATTTAACACGCACGGAGTGATCGCCCTGGTCTGAGGATACAGAGCCAAGTGATTCTCCGTATGGAACTTACATTCTTCCGGGGGTGATAGTCAGTGAACAAGCAATGATGTCCATATATGACATGATGGGCTCTAATGGGTATCAGTGGCTATCAGAACATGTTGGGGAGATGGGATGGGTGAAAATGGGCACTGTTACAATGTAAGTGCTCGTAAAATCTTCGTGGAGGTCTCTTCCTCTGTGATTCAGGTTTGAACCTGATGTTTGCTTGACACCCTCAGAAGTGGGTACACCATTAGCCCATAGAATCTCCTAAAATTCTCATGCCAAAAGCTCCCTGAGCCAATTTTGGTTATTCAGAGACTCAGGAGGCCACAGCTGAGGGTATGGCTGTAGCTACCATCACACTCATGTCATCATGGAGGATGTCTGAAGCCTGGCCTGAGTCTCCAACCTAAGCTTTTTTTTGTTTTGTTTTGTTTTGTTTTCTTCCATTCAGCTCTGTCCTCTTTGTCTGCCTGTAGCTGGGCTGTGTCACATGCTCAGTTGCCTATGTAATGGGCAGTAGCCATCTGGAGACCTTGTCATCTGGCAAAAAATGCCAACTTCTAGTCTCAAGAAATTGCTAATGCCTACTGTTCTGTTTACTGTTAGGGGAGGATAATTATCCATATCCCCTTGTTTGGATTAGAAAATGGCCCAGAGACAGTGAAAAAAGCACACGATGGCTGCCTCTGTGACTTTAGTCATCTTTTATTCTAAATCTAGAATGCCTACTGTTTCATGTGCAAACCTCTCCCCTCCTTCAAAGCCCATTCCAAATGACATCTCTGTGGAGCCTTTTTAAAGAACACAATGATCTACTCATTTTCTGAAGTCTCAAAGCAAAATCTGCCAGACTGGCCTGGATTCACACCTTCACTCTTGCACTGTGTACCAGTCATACAGTTTAAAACCTGAGTGTTTGCTGCAGTGGTATCTCCCACCCCACAGCCTCTTCTGCAGTGTGACTTTGCCTTTTCCCCATCGTGAACTAGAGTCTAATTTCTAAATTAATCCACACCTGCCTTATAGACAGGAATAGAATATGGGAGAAGTGACACTGCATTATTTCTGAGGCTAAGTTAGGAGAACTCAGCCAAGCCAGGTGGAGAAACCACATACAGGAATCTCTGATGGGCAGAACCTACTAAGCCAAACTTCAATTCACCCCAGCTCAGGCTCCAGACCTGTGAGTGAAGAAATCTCTTGATTCCAACCTTTAGACTTTTATATCTCCTGCACTGCCCCAGATACTATTAGCAGAGACAATCTATCCCTGCTGTATCCTGTCCTAATTCCTGGCCCACAAAATCCATGAAAAGAATAAAATGGTTTTATGCTTCTATGATCCGGTGGTCCATTAGGCAGCGATAGACAACTGGAACAGGGGTTCAGTTTTAAATCAGCAAGGTGGGGCAATATTGCCAACCTTAGAGTGTAGTGGAAAGATTAAATGAAATAATATATGAGAAGTACCTGTGAATGCCTGACATTTAGAAGACAGTTCATAAATATAATCCTCCCCACCTGCTTCTAACTATAGCAGTTCAACTACCCACGTATCTTACTAGAATTTTTGCTTCTTTATGGCAGGGGTTGAATCATATCCAAATGGTAAGCCCTGTATTACCCGTTACATATATATATTATGTGCTTTTAAGATATTTGTTGAATAAACAGATGAATAAACAAATACAAAGAACACCTGATTGGGAGCCATAAGCTTTAGTTATTAGCTGTGTAAGCTTGGTTAAGTATCCCTCCGTCTGGGGATTATTTTCCTTATGTGTAAAGTGAAGCTTAGACTGAAGTGGGGTGCAGGGGGGTGTGAGAAGCTGAGGAAGACTTGGCAACTTTTCTCAAATTCTTAAGGAGCTATTGTGGGAAAGAAGAGCAGATTCCTTGGTCTGACTCTCAAGTGTTAACAGTCAGGACCCTGGATGGGATATACAGGCATAAAATAAAGAAGAGCTATCTAAAAGAGTCAGAAATGCTAAAAGGTTAAAGAAGATATCTCTGTGATCTAGTGAATGCCTTGCCCCCAGAGGCATTAGTGTAGGAAAGTGAGTATTTTCTTGCCACTCTGTTGTTGAGGGCAGGTAAGCATTGGACTAGGTGGATTATACCCCCATATTCTTAATCCTACCACTGGATGATTTCTTCTATCTTTAAAGTTGTTCAAACTTGCAAAAGATTTTTTGACTTTGTGGTCTATTCTGAAATCCCTAGGTCAGTGGGCCTGGAATGGTGAGATGGGGATCTGGCAAGTACAGCAACCTAGAGTCTGTGTCCCCTGGAGATAGCTTGGCTTGTTTACTTCAGTGATTCAGGGGAAGGGAGTAGGAGTGGGGCAGTCAGAGGAGGAATATTGATCAGGGACTGAATTTTAAGTGCACTTCCAGAGATGATTACAGGGCCGTGATTAATGGTCTGCAGGAGCTCACCAGGGGAGCACTAAGTGGAGAGAACTGGAAAACCTTCTGGAAAGTATGGGCCCAGAAACACTGATGTGGGTGGGGGGTGGTGTCAGAGGCCAAACGTTAGGTTTGCTATTCTTCATAGCAGCCCCTACATTTATCAGGTGAGAATGGAATACCTGCATTAACGGACAACCTCTAAAGCTTTTAAGATTAACACCACTAAAGTTTAATTCTCACTCATGTAAAGTCCATACCTCTCTTGAGGGCAGTAGCCCAGTTAAGCCAGGCTGCTTTGGTTTTGTGAACAAGAGAAGAAGGGGTCATGAGACTCTGACAGAGGCAAGGGGCGCTGGAGAATCATGCACCAGCAATGAATGCTATAGGTCCCCCAAAGGACACACGCACCTTTCTCCACAGCTCATTGGCCAGAATTAGCCACGTGGTCCTTCCTAACTATAAAGAGCCCGGAAATGCAGTCCTTCAATGTGTCCAGGAGAGGAGGACTAGGTATATGTGAGCAGTAACAGTTTCTAATACAGGAGGAAAGCGTATGAGAAGAGAGGAGACGTGCAAAGCAGCTAAAGGGCTA
Organism: Smutsia gigantea; assembly: GCA_032199065.1. Lineage (NCBI taxonomy): Eukaryota > Metazoa > Chordata > Mammalia > Pholidota > Manidae > Smutsia > Smutsia gigantea. The sequence goes on from JAVSCE010008469.1 coordinate 143,909, forward strand.
GGCCAAAAAAGGTAAGTGACCTTACTGTTTCGGGTTCCTCATTTCTCCAAGAATGAGGATCATACATCCACACTAAAGATAGTGTGAGGATTAAATAAGAAAATGCACATAAACGTTAACCCTAACGTTTTGTCAATGGCAAGGTTTCCTAAAAAATGGACTATTGTTTTGGTTTTTTTCTCTTTTTTTTATAATTGGTGGTTGTATTACTATGAATCCATAAAATACTAGATTTTATGGAGTGTAAAAGACTGAAATAGCTTTCTTTCCAGTATGAGAACTTCCATTACAGTCGAAGATCCTAAACATGACTATCAGGATCACCTGGGAAGGTACACAAATGCACAATCAGACTCAGAAGGACTGCAGCAGATATCTTTTTCCCTGTCTGTATTTTGGAACCTGAAGCCTTTGCATGAGCCTCAAAGGTTACACCAGATAAGAAATTGACAGGATGGCTAGATATTTTCAAATGCACAGGCCAATTGCAAGAAATCTGATGCTACTTTTAGGAAACTGCAGGCTAAAAATAGTCATGGTTTTCCTGGATGTGGCATTATTTTGATGTTGGCCTTTGTGACCTATCTGTTTTTTGCCATCTCTGCTGTGATCCAGCCCTTTTTACCTCCTTTCCCTATATGTATCTGCAGCATTTAGAGCTCTATCAGAAATATGCTATCTTTCCTTGATGCTTTAATTCACATACGGATTCATTTACTCATCCATTTATCCTGTCCTTTCTTTCCATGAAGTTATCCAGCCTTTTATTTAGAAAACAGACATTTATTGAGCACCTAATTTACACTGGTCACTGTGTTAGACACCAGAGGTTCTAACAACAACAAAAAAATGTGTGCAACCTAGTGAAGGATACGGAAAGCAAACAATTGTGCAAAATAATGCATTGGGCGTACAGAGTTGGGAATCTCAACTAGCCTGAGAATCAACAGGTGATAGAAGGCTTCTTGGAGGAAATGGCAGTTGAATCACTCTTGGAGGAGAGTTAGGTCAAGGGGAGAAGGTGAAAAGGGCATCCTAGGTAAAAGGAACATCATGTGAAAAAGCAGCCATGTACAGGAGAGCCTGGCATGTTTGCAGACCTATAGCTATCTAGGACACTTGCTGAATGAGCACTTGATGCATTGAGGCAACTGATATTGCCTCAACTGGGGGCCATGAGTTAAATATTTCATTTCCAGAAATTGATTGTAAGGACTCAGTATGGTCATTTAAATAATGAGGATAACAGAGCACCTGACACTCAATAGGCAAGAGAAAACTATTTCTCAACTCTCCTTTCTTCGCCATTGCATTATTTGCTTAGTCCCACAGAGCTAAGCAGAAAGTAGTTGTTCAATAGTTTTCTTAAGTTTAACTCAGTTGCTTGCCACTTAGTCTCAGTTTTAACTTCCTTTTCCTCCTATGAGGGTGTTGAGAGCCACAAACAGGGAAGCCTCTTCTCAAAGCTTCCCCCTCCTTCTCTGCTCCAGGAAATAGCTCCTGCTAACTCCACTGCATTCTGTTTCTCTGCCTCCAGGGCAACCTCATCTCATGTAAATCCTGCAATTAAGGGCTCCCACCCCCTTCATTGGAACTACATCTGCTGTCCTAGATTTGCACCCACTTGACTGGGAAGAGATAATGGGGGGAGAAAGGGCCTGCAATAGCCTACAGCTTAGCAAAGACAGAAAGAAATTCCAAATAAATTTTTGGCTTCAAGAGCAGGGAAGGGCCTCTTGCATCATTCGCCTGCTTCCTGTCTGCCTGCACACTTGGGCTCTAAGTACAAAATCTTGGATTTTTTGTTTTGCAAAAACCATATAAATTAGGCAAGAAAAAAAATATGCCTTTTTTGATTGATGATGATTGCGAAGCTCAGAAAAATTAACATCTGACTTAGGTCATGGTATTAATTAGCGATGTGGTTTAGCACAGCCATTGGATTCTACTGCTACCTGGTTTTATTGCCTCTATAGGGGAAAATAAGAGAAAGTAAAAAGAGCATTTTTCTCTTGACATATCTGCTTTTGATTTGTGTGTGTGTGTATGTGTAAACATGTGCTATTAACTCAAATTATATAATCAAATTAACTTTAAAAAATATTAGGAATATATGCCTGTTGTAAAAAAAAATGTGTAGAACACAAGAAAGTGTAAAGAAGAGCCTGAAGTTGCTCATCACCATCCAGAGATATTTTTTGGTTGATATATAATGTGTATAGGTAACTACATAAATTTTTTATATAATCAGGATTATAATAAACATATGCATACATAGTTCTTGTTTCACTTTATGCCATCAGCAATCCCCAGGTCATTAAATCTTCTTCAAAAACGTTTGACTCCATCAGTGTCTGGATCTTTATCACTGGATCATCTTGCTGTTCAATTTTAGAGGAAAGGAGAAGGAACTGGGTTAAGAAAAAACAACTCTGTGTTGGAGCTGTAGCTCTGCCACTTAGTAAGTCTGTGCATCTCCATTTGCCCATCTGTGAAATGGGGATGATGGATGCCCTTGTATGGGTCCCGTGGCCTCATCTGGAGGCTGCTACGAAGCTAAGTGATGAGTTTGCCCAGGAATTCAGAACTGCCTGGGTTGCCTTGGTTGTCATGTTAGTAAGGATGTCTACTGCTGTTCTCCACTGGCACATGCACAGAAACCTCCCAGGAGGTGGAGGTAGGGTTTTATCTTTTCACAGGCCATGCTTGCGCGGGCAGTACAGTTCACAGGAAGCAACTCTGCTCCAATTGTCCTCCTGTATTGTCTGTCTCGATGAAAAATGACCAGTTATTATTTCCTACCTTTAGGTCTGGGAGGCCTGAAAGAAATCAGTAGCCACATAAAATAGCTGCTGTTATTGTAACAGTCTTTTCATGGATGGATTTAAGTGTAAGGCGTTTGGTATCGATTGCTAGCATCTGTCTTGGGGAGGCTGCTCTGTGGGGAAAGAGAAGATAATGGTAGGAATGGCGCCACTAGGGGCTACTGCATGCTGAGTGGTTGCCCTGAAGCTGGTAGGAAGAGCATATTTGGTCTGTGGAGGCATCTTGCTTTGCAGGATAAACATGCATCTACAAAAGGTGTTTTCAAAGGTGTAATCCTATAAAGCAAGTGCTGCTTTCTTACTGGATTACTTTCTGATTTGAGAGAAGTGAAATTTTCATTCCCAATTTGATATTCAGTTGGCTCCTTATTTTTATCTTTTGATATTTTTGATCTTCTTCTCTGCAATCAGCCCTTAAATGCAAAAAGTGAACCAGTAATGAAGCATACTTTATGTCTTAAATGAGTACTGTAATATAATAAAACACTTTTAAGGATTTCTCTCCCTTTCTTTCTTCCTTTCTTTTGATCTTTTATTTCTCCTTCTTCCTGTCCCTTTCATGCTTGAATAGTTTCCTCCCACTCTTTCAGCCTTCAGAAAACAATGACAAAAGCAGAGTGTCTACCACATTTATAACAAAATGTCAAATGTTGTGGGAAATCGAAAGTTGATTATAACCTATTCTTTGCCATCAGAGAAAGCCACTGATGTAGAATTTACAGATATGTATATGTTCTCTTAAACAAAAGTCTTACTCCAGAGTGGAGGCACAGTTAATGGAGGGAAGGGGATAGATTTGGAGGACAAACCAAAGGAAGATGACTAAATATGAAAAGTTGAGCAAAGGGAGAAGTCAGAGATGACTCAGAAACCTCAGTCACTCAAAATTTTATTAGACCACTGATGGAAAAAACAGACAAGTCATAAGAGAAAATCAATTTTGTCACCCACGTCGAAATGGCTGGTCAAGCATTAGAGCACTGGTGCCCAGAGCTTGCACAGAGATGGGGATTTCAGAGTCATCAGCAGAGAAAGAAGACCAGAATTTTAAACTAGGTAAATTCTCCATGGGTGAGAAAGAGAAGGGAGCATGTCCTGATGGTCAGTTTCATGTTCTTGCCCCCACACCACTGCAAGCCCCTGGCACAGGAAGACCTTGATCTTTGAAGTCCCAGTTGGATGGAAGACAGAACAAATTGGAAGGAAGTCTGTGATGGTAAAGAGTAATAGGGTGACAGACCTTAATACATAACAACTTCAAGAGACTATAGAATACCATAAAGTGAGACTCCTCATCTTATAGATGGACGAACCTGAGTTCAGGGAAGCAAAGAGTCTAGGTCCAAGGTCTCCCTGTGACCAGGTCTATGCTTTTGATTCATATTCCTGAAATTTGTGCACCCGAAAGACTCAGCTTTAAATACTGGATTGGCTACTTACTGGCCACCAACTTAGCTAACCCCTCTGAAGCTCAGTGTTCTTACCCATGAAATAACACCTTGCAGGAGGATGGTGAGCACACAGTGAGGTGAAGCATGTGGTGCACCTGACATGGTAGTATTTGAGGCATGTGCTCCATGTGCTACTCCCAAGCCAGCATTCTCCTTTGGAAAGTCAGGGGGACTGTTGTAAATCATGCACCCTCCATTTAACAGTGTACATCCTCCCTCCTGTGTACCCAGATGGATTGAGATACACTTTGGTTACTGTTTGGGTGTTTGTTAGCTCACTTTGGCAGAAAAACAAACTCAGGCCAGTGGGGTTCTTTGAATATTAGTCCTATTTGTTAACAAAAGAATCTACCCATCAATAGGACCTCCTGAGCGGGCACCTCATACAGAGAGCACCAGAGGCAGCCTGAAAACCCTTACTCCCTTCTGTGATCCAGAAGATGCCCCAGGATCTTAGAAGTATCACCTGTTGCCCCCACCAGGCATACATTTTTAAAACCTGAGACTTAGAAAGGGAAAATAATGTGCTCACTATCACATGGCAAGTTGGTGGTGATGACCACTAAAGAAATACAGCTTTCTAGAGCCTAGTGAAAGTGATGTCCTCCTCAGAGGAAATTCCTGTGCAAAGAGCTCACCACCCAGCTCAGTAAAGGCTGACCACCTCCTTGTTAAATTTTCTTAGGACAGTAAGAGGAACATTTGGTGTGTTTGTCTGTGAAAGAAAATATTCCAATAATGAGACTGTGTGATGGAAGTAGAGCCACTGAATAGATCAAGACCCCGGAACTCAGGAATTTAGAGATTTGGACTAGGACATAGAAGGAGGCTGAGAGAAGACAACCAGAAACTGAAATTGAGAAAGAGAGAGGTGGGAAGAAAGATGTTGAAATGAAGATGTGGGAAATAAGACACAAGTGGAACAGAAAGATGGTGAGGAAATAGAGCCAGATACTTAGAGAGCATAAGAGAAAAACATAATGAGAGCAGGAAGAACTAGCACAGACGACAGGGCGGCAGGGCAAACCCAGAATGAGGGAGGTCAGCATCCAGGGAAATGTGTGGTTCTTGCAGTCAGCAGCCAGCAGCCAGCAGCAGGGGGCATCAGAACTCCACGGATAGTAGAAGACGACAGAGGAGGAAATCAGTATTAGAAGAGATTAAGAGTGAGTGAGAGAGAGAGAAAGGAGATAGAGAAAAGGGATGGGAAACCTTCCTGGTAATTTGAAGTTAGAAAGAACAGTGAATAGCTCTCCCTCTGGGATCTTGTGTTAGTGGATGGCTAGCTCCCCCAGGCATCTTCCTAATGGCACCAAAACTGTATTAGGAGTTGCTTTAAATCATACCACAGACTTTCTCAATGAAAACAAGCCCTAGGGATAAGGCCTGTGCTTGGGTCACCTGATTCACACTTAGGCAGCACCCATTCTTTCATCAATGACATATGTAACTGGAACTCACTGTCCAAACATCCTCCCCTGTATCACTTTCCTCCAAAAGAGAATTACTTAGAGCATACTAGGATATCTCACAGATAAGGAAGTGATAGAAAAATGGGCCTTGGGAAGAACAAAAAAGACAGATTGATGTCAGAATATTGGTCTTCAGTTTTGTCTTTTTCTCCTCATCCTTGCTGAGTAGGTCTTATTCTCCCAGCCTTCTCTATGTGGTTCTCATTTCATCTGAGTTCTCTTCTTTAATCTCTTACTAAAGAGAAAGAAAAGAAAGCACCCATTTTCAGGTTTTAAAAGATCCAGAGGAGGAGGTTTCTGATTGGCTCAGCTCGGATCATCTGTCTACCCCTTGGGCCGTTCACAGTCACCAAGAGACTGACACATTCTGATTGGCCCAGCTTGAATGACATGCCCACTCTTGTGTAAGCCTGGAGATGGGGCAGTTTGCAAGGGGATAAAAGGACCTGCTATCAGAGGAAGGATTGGAATCATGGTCCCTGAAGCCCCACCAAGGTAGGTGGGGTTATAGTATACTGTGAAGAGGCAGGTTGATTGTCACTCTGAATTCCTGTTCCTCATCTGCCAAATGGCATCAGTTACCCCTGCCTTGCCCACCTCCAGGAGTTGCATGGTGGTCTGAATGGAATACAGCAAATCACACACTTCCTACTCAAAGGTGTGCAGATGAGCAGCAAGATGAAATAGACTGAATATGATAGTCAGAGACTTGAGTGCTACTTGTGACTACAACAGAAATATGACCATCAATAGGAATTTGAGTAAGTTCCTTCTCTCACCTGATATAAGTAACCTTAGCTGTAAAATATAGTTTACTGGGTCAGTTTATTTTTCAAGCTTTCTGTTTGAGCAACTGAGGATAGGTATCTTTACTATCCCCCTCAGTGTCAGGAAGTTCATGAATCCTCTACAATCTCTACATAGACCCTAGGATAAGAACTCCTGGATTATATTGTCTTCAAGGTGACGTCTGACTTGATTCAATTGATTGAAAAGAGGGGCTGCATTCTCAGGGGAAAAGACAGTTCTGCATCAAGCAGACATAAATCTCTTTTTGGTTTAAATCTTATTCCCAGAAATACCATGCATGTTCTCATTATCTCCTTCCTCTGGACTATTTCTTCTCTTCCCTTTTCTCCTTCCACCACCTAATCTTTCCTCCACTACAGGTAGTCAAGAGTGGATGTGATTGAACTTTCGTTTCCATCTGTGTTAGCTGCAGGAAGCATTGTTATCAGTGAAATGGATGGGACATGTATCACTGCTTATCTGCATCTCCAAGAACTTAAATGATTTCTTTTCCCCAACCAAAATAAATCAAAGGAGAGGAATTTTAATTGTAGTCACCAGGTAGTGAATTCAATACATCCTCAAGAGTCTTTGTGCTGGCAGGGTTGTCAGAGGACCTCATCTCTCCAGGAAAGAGGATAATGGGATTGCAAGAGCTGGGAGAGAGAGAACTTGGGGGATTATAACAGTGGCTCCCTGGTGGGAAGGAAATAGTCAGGCAAGGCCTGTTAAATATAAAGCCCAGAGAAACATTGCCTCATGTAAAGGTTGTCTCCACTCATGCTCCATCGTGAATAATATCACCAAGGGACTCAGGAGGTTGCTCATGCAAACACTGCCCACACAAGTCTGTGATGGATCCTATGCATCAATAATTTCCACCTGATCAGTCAGTTTGGGGCTGAGCTCCAACTTGGGCCTCAGAGGGATTGGATTTAGACCAGTCCCACTATTAGTTATTGAAGCTTTTCAATTAGTGAACATTTACCATATCCCTACTACATGCCAGACACTTGTTCTAGATAGTAGAGGCATATCAGCAAAAATTAGAGATTTACAGCCAAGTTAAACGTATTTTCAGTTTATGACCTAGCAATCCCACTCCTAATTTTAACCCCTCAAAAAATGGAAAACATGTTCACAAAAAGACTTATATGTGAATGTTCATACCAGCTTCACTCATAATAGTCCAAAACTGGCCACAACCTAAATGTTCATCAATAGGCCAATAGATAAAGAAATTGTGGTATATCCTTTACAGCAGAATACTACTTAGTAATAAAAAGAAAAAACCTGCCAATATTCAGAACAATATGAATGAATCTCTAAAACATTGCTGAGCAAAACCGGCTAGATACAAAAGGGTACAAACTGTATGATTCCACTTAAATGAATTTTATAAGAGGAAGATTAATCTATAATTCTAGAAATCAGAACAGTTTGTTGCCTGGGATGAGAAGTGGGTCAGAGAGAACTTTTTGGGGGTGACAAAATGTTCTATATCTGATTATAGTATATTTATGTGTCAAAAATCATCAAACTACATATTAAAACAAACACATTTAATTTCATGTAATGTATAATTGGATAAAGGTGGAAAAAAGAGATTAATTCCCAGCCCACCTAGAACTGCATTGTACAGTTGACAAAAATAAACAAATTTAAAATATACCTAAGGGTATAGCAGATGGCAACAGGTGTTAAGATGAAAAAGAAAGTGACTTAAGGGCTTAGTGAATAGAAGGAGAGAAAAAATTGCTTTTTTAGGTGGAGTGATCAAAGAGGGCCTCTCTAATACGCTGACATTTGAGAGACCTGAAGTAAGTGAAAATGTGAGCCATGTGAGGAAAATGTAAGGAAAGGCATTCCAGAGCAAGGGAAGAGCAAGTGCAAACATTGTGAGGCAGTGGTGTATGTTCTCATCAAGGAAGGGCAGAGGTGAGGCTAGTATGGCTAAGAAGAGCAAGCAAAATGGAGAGTAGTGAGTCTTGACTCAGTGTCTTAGAAGCAGAAAAGAATCCACACACAAAAGGCTTTAAGAGCATGGCTTGGACTTTAACTTTTGTTCTGATCATGATGGAAAACCATGAGGATGTTTTGACTTGAGGAATGACACAGGTCACTAAAATTTCAAAGGCTTCCTTCTGGAGAAGGCAGTAGATGTGGTTAGAGAAAGCACACAGAAATAATCTAGGTAAGAAGTGATGTGACTTAAGTGGATGGAACATGGTCAGAACCTGGATGTATTTTGAAGGTAGAACAAAAAACTTTTCAGAAGGACTTGATGTGGGGGGATGAGAAAGACACCATCAAAGATACCTCCCATGTTGGCTCTAACAACTGGAAGGATAGAATACCATTCTGTGACATATGGCAAGACACTTAGCTTTTCTCATTTTCAGTCTCTATCTCTATAATAAAGGTAGAAAATCCTGCTTCACAGAGTTCTATTATGGAACCAGGGAGAATATAAATGCAGTGACTAAGATAGGAGAAATTCAGTATCTTGATATATAGTTGTTCTTCATTAGAAAATTAGAAATTTTCTCTTTCGCAGAGGACTTCCAATTCTATTGTCTCAGTGGTTATTATTTCCAGATATCTGGGAGCATCATTACACCCATTTTGCAGGACGAACTAGCACTTAAACATGTGAAGTAATTTGTTTAATGTCAAATATTGTTGTAAAGTGCTAGACCCCAATCAAGGTCTCTTCAGGTCTCTTAATGTCATATAACGTAAACCTTGTTATCCTGGTTACAAACCATGCCCTCTCCATAATTCCGGGGTCTTCTTTAGATGTTTAGTTTCACTTTAAGAAACATCCTCAAGCATCAATTTTCTCAAACATAAATACCAGGGAGAAGATAAATGAGCCATAGTTTTTGCATTCTACAGTATCTCTGCCTCCTTTTCTTCTGAGGAAAAGCACAGTGATAGTACAATTAAAAAGTAAATATCTCTTGACTAAATAGGTGAATGCCTTGCATTTCTTTCTGACAAAATATCATTTAATATTCATAGTCTCCCTATAAAGTAGGTTTTAATATTCCTGTTTTATATGTGAGGATATGGCTTTGAAAATTCAAGTAACTTATATAAGGTCAAACATCTAGTTATAAGATTCCTTAGGTTTGTCTGACAAGAACTGTTATCCATTGCATAATATTGCCTCTATCTACTCCTGATCCTTTGTCTTAGTCCAATACAGGAGAGGGGCAGCAGGCAGTCCATTGCATCATTAGGTGCAATGCCAGCCTGTAAATATTGGAGGACATGATGTGTTAGGGACCCAGTGGGTCTTCAATGTCTAAATTGAAGAAGGCCTTAGATGTGCAGCTGACTAAGCCAGGTCAAGATTTGGAGAAATGGGATACCCAGTGAGTTCTGAGCCTCCAACACAGAGGCCAGAGAAGTTCCTGCAGCTGGCCCAAAGTGAGAAGTTGCTCAGCTCAAATTTGGAGCTTTCTGCTGCCTTTGTGGAGATCCCATTAGGCAAATGAGCTGGTCTGAGGGAGGCCGATAAGGCTCAGGGAGAGAATGTGCAAGTCTTTCCAGAGGGGGGTCCTTTGAAGCAGCCACGGAACAATAAAGCTGCTGGCCTGAGATAGGAAAGGCCTTGAAAAATAACCAAATGAGGGCCTCTTCTTTAATTCCTTGGAGCTGAATTTTATCAGGAAGGCCCCTTGTGCTTACAGAAAGCTGTAATCGCTCACGGTGGGACACAAATTCTCAGCAAGACTGCAGTTGCCGATCAGGTCTAAATGTTCAGGATCCTGTCTAAAGACATGTTTCTCACTGTGCAGCCTGACTGTTTTGTTTCCAGGGCTTCTTTAGCATTTCCTAAGCATCTGGACTGTCTGAGAAGTATGCTTGCCAAAGACTATTCCTCTCTCCCAGAAGGATTAAGCTTTAAGTAATCCCTGGGGAAGATGATATTGGCCACACTTGCCTCCATCATGCCAGCCTCAACAAGGATGCATCACGGGCACAGGATTACCTGCCCACTCTGTCCCTCAGGGCTTATGGTTGGAAACTCTGCTATCAAAAGTACTGACTGCTCAAAGTTCTCTTTTTCTGATCTGTTCTCTTGGTCAGTGGAAAGAACAACAGCTTTGGAACCAGAATACCAAAGTTCTAATCCTGGCTCTTTCTTTTATATAAACCTTACATAATGGCCTTTAATTGGTATTCAGTTTTTTCATTCTTGAAACAGAGATCATGTCTTAATTCATAGAGATATAGAAGGGTCAATTTCAATAATAATTTTAAAGTGCTTTGAATAGTTTCTAGTGTGTTCTTGCAGTCTTAGTTTTGAGAGATTTAAAAGAAGTCCAGCTCTCACATTTGCCAGCCTCTCTGGCTTACTCCTGCACTACTGCTTCCCTCTCCTCAATCCCCACCACACCCCTCATCTGGCTCTCATGTACCCAACTTCTAGGATAAGTCTGTACATCATTTCCTCTGGGAGATCTTGTTTGATCATTTCTCTATATCTGGATAAGAGACTACTCTCTAGGCTCCCGCAGTACTCTATTCTTCCCCCATTATAAAAACAACAGTTTTCTTGGCCATCTCCTGCTCTAGATATTAATCAGTGAGACAGTGGGCTCTGTCTGTCATAGACTCATGTCAAAGTTACATGGTTTCCAAGCTTACAGGACTCTTTTTCATGCTTTGACATCCTTTGACTCACCTAATTAAATCAATATCCCTATGAGGTAAGTTGCATTCATCAATGCATACAAATAAAGAATGGATGCTCAAAGAGATCAATAAATTACTCAAATTATACTGGCTATTAGATAATGCTTACATTTTGTATCCAGTTATGTTTAATTCCAAATAATAAAAGTAAGCATTCATTAGGTACATTTTAGGTGCCACACAATGTATTAAGGGTTTACACTGCAACCATACTACACTGCAGTTAACATAATACACATTTTAGAGCCCAGTGGCATGGTCTCAGAGAGTTTAAAGAGCTCACACAAAGCACACCAAGAGTAGATGGTGGGTCTGAGGTTAAACTCGGTTCTGTCAAACTCTGGAGCCTATGTTCCTCATCAGTGACTCACGCTATCTCACACATTCTTTCAAAATCTCAGTAAGTTCCACTACACCAAAAAATCCTTTCTTTGCACCAACCAAGATTTTGATGTTTTATTTTAGAAACAGGCTCATTTTCTCTTATTCCACCCTCCAGAGATAAAAATTTCCTGTTCAATATTCCTATAAACAAAATCTATGACGCCTGAATGTGGCTGCCAAGGAGTTTGAAAGTTTTATTAAGAATTTCATGAAATAGGAAATTGCTGGGTAATGGGTGAGGTACAGAGAATATACTCACCATCTCTGCCCAAAAGTTAACTCTCAGATTTTCTTATAAGCTTATATTCAGAGAAAAGGATGACAAAGGATAAACAAGAGTCCTTCAACTGTTGCATCTGAAGAAATTTTGGAGGGTTTAGGATTTTTAACTCAAGAAAAGAAGACTGGTTTTGTGTGTGTGTGTGTGTGTGTGTGTGTGTGTGTGCATTCTTGTGTGAGGCTCTGTCAGCTTTGTGATGGGAGAGAAGTTAGTCATGATAGCTATCTTCAAATATCAGAGACTAATAAGTGGGAGGTGTGAGGAAGCAGGTCTTTTCCTAATTTGAGGAAATAGTTTAAGTCAGAGCATATAAATAATAAAAATGGCATATAAATAATTTTGTGAGGATAGTAGACATACACCCTTCATGATTTCTCAGGTTCCTCCCAATTTGAAGATTCCATTATTATATGAATTTAAGTTAACAACTAATGATATTGTGGATAACAAATTTTGGGGAGTTGGCTAGAAAGAAGTGAAAAATAACCTATTCTTAAGAGCCTCATGGATCTTTAAATATATATTTTCTTGACTAGTACATTGGCATGTTGACTAGAGGGTGTCTAATGACCTCACTCACATGTCTAGCTGTTCTTTGGGATTGTTGACCCAGCCACCTTGATTCTCCTTCAGGAAACCTCCCCGCATTGCTAGCTCAGGCTTCCTCACATAGGACTTGGGTGCTAAGTGATCAGGAGAGGAATCTGCAAGCCTTCTTGAAAGCTCCTTTAGAAATAACCCATCTAGTCTATTGATCCAGCCATGTCACAGGCTACCCTTAAAGGCACTCAACATTTCAAAAAGGTTGAAAAATAGATTCTGTCTCTTGATGGGAGGATGAGAAATGGCACATTGCAAGTACATGCATAAAGGGATGAGAGGAATTTGTGGCCATATTTTTGCATTCAACCACACTTCAGAAGGGATATTTCTTTAGAATTTTACCTAAATTTTTGCTGAACTTGTACCATCCAAAGTAATTATCACTTGTGCATTTTTTTCTAGTTTCCAGAATTCTTTAATACCCATTTTCCCTCTCTTGGATTCCCATAGCACTATGTCCTACTAAGTGACTGATTTAGGATAAGGTGTTTCGGACATTCAAGCTTCAGATTCCTCATTCATGAAATAGAGAAGGTTCTTGCCCTTACTATGTCTTAGGGTTACTGAAACTCCAGTGAGATAATCTACAAATGGTTAACAGTGGCCAGAATTATGAGATTATGGTGATTTTTTGCATCAAGCATCAAGAAAGTCTAGGAGATCATATTTCTTGAACCCCAAATTCTCAAAAAATTTATGAACCAGTTCAATATGTGAGTCCTAGATATAGTTTAGATTTTGAAATACTGGATTTTCTGAGATATCGTATTGGTTTATTAGACAAAAGAGTCTAATAATCTGAAATTAAGATTATCCCAGAAAATCCAGTCTGTTTTATTAGCATGCTATGGTAGGAAGTCTTCATTAAAGTCTGTGTCAACCAAAATCAGTCTGAGTATACTGAGATATTGTTTAAATCTTAAAACGTGCCTTCATGGTTTATCTACTCACCTGCTTTCTGTTCTCTGTACTAAAATTCTTTATAGAATTTTTCCATCCCTTAGGGAACTTGTTTCAGGGGCAGTAAGGAGTGGTGGGAGAGAATCATCATTTATCATACTCCTCCTTTGTCCCCAACGGCCTAGGTATGATGGCTCACTAAATCTTCTGTGATGCCCTTATGGAACACACCTAGGCTGTTGCCACTTGCTCAAGGGCTCAGCTAGTTAGTGTCGGATCACAGAGTCGAATTTAGGTCTCCTAACAAAAAAGCCTCATATGCCCAGGATACAGTGCTACCTCTCAGAAAAGCAAAGGCCTTCAAGATGTTGTATTCTTATAGAAAAGAAATCCCAAGGGACTGAATATGAGGTGGTGACTGTGAGTAGAATGAATCGAACAAACCTTTGGCGACTATGGGAAGAAAAAAGGGTGTGTCTAGTGACAGTGTTTGTGCTACAGAGCTGAATTAAGAGCAGGAAAGAATATAATGAATGGTCCCTTCAAGTCCTTGCAGTGGCCCCTCATTAGTAATCCAGTTGCTACAGAACATCAGCCACATTCTCCTCCTTCTCTCTGCATCTTAGGGAAACAAGAAAGATATTTTTGAACAGGCAGCTTCCCCAATTCTGTTGGCCACATACATATTTCACTTCCTAAAAGCTGCCGACAAACAGCGAGATTCGTTTTAGTGCCAAGTACCATAAATTTATTTGCTTGTTAATGCAGCTTCCCCAGTTCATATTTTTGCTAACTAGGAGCATCAAAATGTCAATCTGTCCTCAGGGGTGTATCATCCTCATGATCTGAACTCGATAACAAGATTAGAGTACAGACTGCTGGAGAGTACACACTGCCTCAAGAATCGAGACGTGGAAATCTTAACATCAGAGAACACTGCAATAACAGAACAAGACTTGTGGAACCATAGACTAATAGACTTTTAGAAGTGAATGGAGTCTTGGGTTTATCCTATTTTGCTTTTTCTTTTTGAAATCCTTTGTGCCTATAGCCATGGCTTCCTTTTATATGGCACTGATATTTAGAGATGGATGAATTCAAAGTCTGGTATTATCTTAACATAATGGGCATCCTAGCCTACTGGAATACAGAAAGAAGAGAAGAGAATGTGAAGGTGGCATAATTCAATTTGCATGGAGGGGCCCTTGGTACAAAATAAAGACATAAATATTGACCTGATTCCATCATTATCACTCTAGAAGGGGTTTTGTTTGTTTGTTTAAGCATGTATTTACCTGTATCTCCCTTATTTTGGCAGAATTCCCTTCCTATTCTTTGGAGAAAAAAAGGAAATCCCTCTTCAACTCTCTGATGATAGAATCTAGGAAGGCTGATCCAATCCTCTGGCACCAGCCTGACTACTGGCTTATTCCTTCTCTCCATCCACAGTTCCTGAATAAGCATGGGACCCCCCCATGGTCAAATGAGAGTGAATACTGGACTTTGCTAACACATGTAGAAAAGATGTATTCCTTTTCCCTGGAGTCGCTGATCCAGTGAGATGCTGGCCTGCTATGGTAGCGACCTCTGGCCACTTTGTAACCAAAGCCTGGCTGAGAATGAAGCTATCAGAGAGAAAAGCAACAGCAACATACTGAGAGGCAAAGGCTGATGAGGCGGAGACAGGGGCACCCCACAAGCCTCAGTCCCTCACAGTGAGCCAGGGAGGCATGGAACACTCATTGCGGTGCTTTGGGCTTAGAAGTGGCATACCCTCCAAAGAGGTGATGAGTTGCATATCGAAAAAAGGAAGTGGCTAGAATTTAAACATACAAGTACCATGTGACCCAGTGAGTCAAATCCTAGGTATTACCCAAGAGAAATGAAAGCATATGTCCATAGAAAGATTTCTGTGCAAATACTCATAGCACTGTTTTTCATAACAGTCAAATACATGAAGTCACCCAAATGTTTATGTATAGATAAATGGATTAAAAATATTATAGTTTATAAAGTAGAATACTACTCAGCAACTTAAAGGAATAAATAATTAATACATTTACTGGGGGTAAAACTCAAAATAATTAGGCTGAGTTAAAGAAGCCAGACAAAAAAGAATATAAAATGAGTGATTCCATTTATAAAAACCTCTAGAAAATGCAGAATGATTAACAATAACAGAAAGTACGTCTATGGTTGCCTGAGGACAGAGGTGAGAGGCCAGGATTGAGTTAGAGAGAGATTACAGGGGGTCTGATTAAAATTGGGGGATTTATTGTCTTGATTGTGGTGATGATGATTCTGGTGATGCATGTGTCAAAATGTATCAAATTGTACAATTTATGTATGTGTCATTTATTTTAAGTCAGTTATGCTGCAATCAAGCTGTTAGAAACAAGAGAAAGTGAGCTTGCATCCCCAGTAGAATAGAGAGCCCTTGCCCCCAACAACTAACCCATACTGAATATAAGTCTTCCTGCAATAGCATTGCATAATGAATCATCCCAAAATTTAGTGGCTGGAACACTGACCGTTTATGGTCACATGTTCAGGTCTGTGGACTGACTGCAACTTGGCTTGGGTTAGGCTGCCCTCCAGGATCCAGGCTGAAGGTTGGGTTCAGGTCTGTTCTGTGCATCTCCTACTCTTCTGAGTGCAGCAGCTATTCAGGTCAAGAGGTCTGCTCTGTGTCCCAGTCTGGAGCCAGGTGGATGGGCAGCAGCTACCTGGGCCATATTCTTGTCATGGTGGGTCACACATACTATTGTCACGTGGGGGCCTAAGCCAAAATGGAAAACTGTATGTCTGACCTCTGCTCACATGACATCTGCAAATGTTCCAGTAGCCAAAGCAAGTCATGGGTAAGCCCAACTTCAATAGGGTAGAGGATAGACCCAATCAAAGTGACAGAGAAGGGAAGTGAATATTTACTGAACAATAATCTAAACTATTGCATTATGTAACATAAGCTAAAAAGCAAACCTCTGAATGTTAAACCACTGATATATCTGGGTTTTTTTTAAAAACATGAATTTTTGCCCATCCTGAGAACAACATCAGATGTATACCAGAATCTAAGTGGTAACTGGAAGTTTCCAATTCATCAGCCACTAAGTGTTATTTACTTGACCCCATTTGAGTTAGGTTTCTCTCACTTGAGCCAAAACATCCTTACTATTTTAATTGTGTGGAACAATGATTAGAACAGAACAGGGTCCAGAAAAGCAAATCATATCCATCATTAGTTGAACATTATCTACGTACCAGCCACTTCACAACAATTATTTCATTTGGGCCTCATCATTTGCAGTAAGGTTGGTATTACAGAGGAAACCGAGGTCCAATGCCTCAAGAAAAAAACAGGGTTGAGAAGCAAACCTAAATCTGCCCAAACCAGTACTTATTCTCTTTCCAATGTATCGTGTCTTTGCTCATGAGACAATCAAGCAAACATGGCACAAAAGGTATTCACGATATTTCTCTGTGTTCAGACAAAACTGCACCTGATTTCTTTCTGAGAGATCACATCTATTCTGTGTGATTTTAACTCTCCAAGAGCTTCCCTGGGGAGCTGTTGTCAGTGCTTAACTACCCTTAGACTTGAAAATTCTTCCTCAGTCTAAACAAAATGGTGCTCATTGAGAAAGCAGTGCTGTCCAGCAGTGTGCCTTGGAATCCTTATCTTCCATTTAGTGACTGTGAGACCTTTAGAAAACTGCTTAAACATTCAATGCCTCAGTTTCTTCCTTTATAAAATGAGAAAGAAAAACGTATCTCTTACGTACCTGGTTTGACAGTTAAATATGATCAGTGAAAGAAACTACTTATAAGGTACTCTAAAATAATATTATTAGGATTAATGTTTTCATCATAATTAATATTACTAATGATGATTCAGAAGAACTAATCTCTATTGGCAGAATTTTAGTTGTTGTAACAAGTGGCTCAGGCAGAAGGCAGGATTTACAGCTAGAGAAGGGTGTTCTTGCCAAAAAGCTCTTAATTTAGACTGTATAGACATTGTCTGTGCCTTCTTATACAACAGTAACCTCTGCTGCACCTGGTAGATTCAATACCACTCTGGCTCTAAGGTCTCTAATTACCCAGGGCTTTCTCCAGCAACCTGCAGCCCACTCCATGATCATCAAAAGATCTCCCAAGACTGGCTGTGATGTTTTTTCTTTTCTCTAAGAGGTCTTTATTAACTCCTCTGCATCTGCTGGGTCCTGGAGGCCAGGTAGGTGATTAATGACCCATGAATTATGATCCAACCAGAAAGACTGTTGGTGGAAATTTATTCTCAGAGCAGTAAGCTAGAATTCTTTCAACTCAGGTACTCGACATTCAGTGCACAGTTTAATTGTAAGAGTAGTAGTTAATGAGAGCACAGGGGAAGAGGGTGAAGCAGGAGCTGAGAGTCTGGGCTAAAGGCCAGTGCTCCCAACAGTGAAGTTACATTTGGGGGAAATGAATCATGGAGTGGACAAATCACAGCACTGGAATAGCATTTTCATCATCATTATATTTTAACAATAAGGAAGCTAAGGCACAGAGACACTAGTAAGTAAAGGTAATAGTAATAACAAGTGCCTTTTCATTTCTATGAATCAAGCTCTAGGTAGGAAGCATTACAAGTACAAGAGCACACAAAGCTAATCTCAAAAGCAATATGAAAAGTTAGATATCATCATCTTTATTTTATAGATGACAAAATTGAGGTTTGGTGAGATCAGGTGACTTGTCCAAGATCATGCATTAAGTCCTGGTTCTGGGATTGTGAACAGGGTCTGCCTAGATTTCAGAATCTCTGCCTCTTCCAGGGTGTTCCTGATATCACTTCCACCATAACTCTGAGCTGCTACCACTGATGCCGAGTTCATCACACGCCAAGCACTGTGTGTATATATTACCGTTGTGCCAATTTTACCAATGAGGAAACACAGATTCGGTATGGGGATGTATGGGGAAAATGGAAGCTTCTATGGCCAGTATCCTCCCCTGACCCTAAACTACTGGATGATGTGATGGCCTACTGCTAGGCTACTGCTCCCACACCCATAGGCAATGAGGTATTACTGACTGAGTCATTATATAAAGAGCTCTGCCCAGTGATCTGGGCTGAGGCAGAGATGGAGGTGGACTATGGACCTGCAGACTGCTGGATGCAGAAGTCATTCTAGTGCTTGACCTACCGCCAGGAGAATAATGCCAGGTATAAACCCTCTTAGCCCAAGAACGTTCTGTTATCATTTCTCAGTCTCAGTGAATCCATAGTGAACTTGTCTGGGGCTGAAACCCTCAGGCAAGACAGTGAGTAATGTGCACAAAGCCCTGCATTGAACAAGAGGAAGAACTGGGATTCAAACCCAGATCTGTCTGACATCAGAGATGATTGCCTTAGCCACTACCACACCTAGCTACAGCTGCCACTAATAACCGAAACTTCCATCCTATATCCAATACTCTGACTTAAACCTCACCTTTTAAGATACACACGGATATTGATACACGGCCTTTAGATATTAGTATGAGATGAGTTGGGGACAATGAAGGCAGAAGGTGAAAGAATGTACATGCTTCTGTTACCACTGCACTGATGTATTGGATCCGATGTCATGAAGGGGACCCTATTTTGGTAAATGATTATGACATTTATCAGTCCATGGAATCCACAGGGATCAGGAGTTCAAAGTTAAAAAGTCAGCCACTTCCTACATGGGAAGAATCTGGCACCTAATGAAACCACATTGTCCTTCTAGTTGATTGGAAAATTGGATGAACCAGGCTGCCAAGATGTGTGCAAACCTCCGGCCTGCTGAGCTTTCCTGAGTAAATAAACTGCAAAAATAAAGTATCTTTTTTACTTGCATATAAAAACAAGCAAATTAATATCTTTTGCATAATTGCTTCAAAGGGCCCCGACCAGCCATTCTCATTTGCAATTTCATATTTCAATAAAGTTTTATTTATTTTCATTTGCAGATGAATTTTCTGCTTGTGAAGAACAGACTCATCACTCTGATTGGTGCCAGATTGTTGGGAGGATCTTCCACTCCCCCAAATGGCCTTTTTTCTACTGACCAGGAGACCTGTGAGCTTGTTTCCTTGTCCTCCTTTTCCCAGCTTCCCCTGCCTATTATTGTATTTATAATTTTATTTCTGTACAATTGCCCCATTGCCTTCTTTCCTAGGTAGAGACTAGAAACATGCTAGCATTCATCCATTCTGAAAATATTAATGGAATACCTACTGTGTACCAAGAGTCGTTCTAAATACCAGAGATACAGCAATAACAAAGCAGACAAGAATACTTGCACTAATGGAATGAAAGATCAGACAAAAATGTGTGTTTGTTCAAGGTAGGTGTTTGTGGGGAGGCATAAGCAGCATTAAAAAATCCCAGGACAGTAAGCAAAGCATGTGTGAAGGTCCTGTTTTGGGAAAGATATTGGAACACTTGTGAAATAGGGAGACACATGGCCAGAATGGAATAGTCAAGGGAAGAGTGGCGTGGGAGTTGAGTGTGGAGAAGGAGGCCAGAGCCTGAGACCATGGGGATCTTGCAAACTCTATCAGGTATATGAGAAACAGCATGTTGCAATGGGAAAAAAGAAACCCTAAAAACTAAAGATCCATGGAGTATTTCTTTGGCAAAGCATAATAAACTTCTTTGGACATGATTTGGATTTCTAAATTCATATCACTCTGTGTATTCTCCAGTGTCTGTAAACTGCGGTAGGGGTGGTGGCATCTGATCTGACTCTGGATCCTGGAATGCTCAAATTTGATCTTGCTTTAGCCACGGCCCATGAGAGCTCTAAGGAAAAGATATTTTCCCAGAGGATGGAGAAGGAGCAAAATGCAGTCTTTAGATGCTTTATTCAAAACCTTAGGGTCTTTCCAGGATGGGCTAAGCTTGGCCACCTGGCTAAGTACTTTTGCCCTTGGCAAGGTAAGGTACCACTACTGTAATGAGGAAAAGCAAGTCCAAGGAGAACATCAAGGAAGGATATATCAGAGATAAAGTACTTCCTCCCTAAGGCTGACAGCTTAGCTGATCTAATTTGTCAACCAGATTTCCGTGGTTCTGTCTAGAGTCCAGGGTTGGGCAATTTCAACTATTGCCTTTTTAAGGAAAGAAGACAAAAAAAAAAATGGGAAGAAGGAGAAACATGGTTGATGAGAGAGAGAAACACATTTGCTTCGAGGATCACAGAGAAAGATGCTCACCCCAGGCTACCAAGGATGAAGTTAATAACCAATAACCCCTTGGAAGCAGCTCTGGGGCCATCTTCTACCTTGGACTAACTTTCGCTTTGGGGACACCTGACCTTGTAGTGTTTGGCCAAATCAAAGTATGAAGGAAGTCTCAAGAAGTATATACTAGACTAAGAATTAAGGTAAGTGAGTGCTTCTGCTAGTCATTAGAAATATTAAAGTACAGGACCTGATTTCCACCCAAGTTTGTAGATCAAATCATTACCAAAAACATAACTTGTCCAATTTTAGAGTCACCAAAGGTGAGACCAAGTATAATCTCTTTAAAAGTAGTACTGTTAGTTGAAAGTATCACTAAATGCAAAAATGGGATAAGGGAGATTTCCAACCAGCCTCAGGGCTTCAGTTTCTGGAAGGAGCATTAAGAGACAATTTCATTGAGTCCCTGCCTCCATTTTGCAGGTGAATGCATCTGTGATCACATTAGAACTGAATTCGAACTCAGCTGCTTCGATTCCCTGGCCAGGGTTGTCTCCATAGCACCATATCCCTCCTTCCCAGGAAGGCTAGGGCAGAAGGCATGAGGTACAGTGTTTGGAGTTTTTCCGAATGGTTGGAAGCTTGGCCCAAGCTACCTCAATATGGAGCTGCTTACTTGGTGATGAATGTTATTTGTGTTCATGACACTTACTACCCAGTGCTTATGCAGAAGGACGGTAATTTATGTCTGTGTGACATGTCCGGATTGGGTAGAGGAAGAAGAATGCCAAATGCAAGGCCTGAAGATTTGTCTTTCTTTGACTATGGCTAATGAAATCTGTTCCTCTATACTATAACCACCATTAGGTTTTTACTGATTTTCTATTCTTTGCTTATTGTCGTTGTCTTCTCTTTCCTCTCTTAACCTCTCTCTTAATCTGATCAACTCCCAAAGGTCCAACATAATCAGCCTAGGTAGACCTCTGTCAAAGGGAAACAAGGAAATAAGAAGGTAAGGTAACATTATCTAAGTATCTTTAAAACATTAGGCACTGGGCTAAATATTTTCAAGTTGTCTTTCCACTTAAACTGCACAATAATGCTGATAGGGGTAATCTACCCCAATTTACAAAGAAGGAAACTTTTCCACAGTTCAGAGTTGGTAGGTAATACAGCCGGTATTCAAATTCAGCTCCGTCTGACTCTCAAAGTGTGATTGACCATGTATCCTCATTTATATTATTCTTCTACATCTGTCCAACAGATATTCTTGGTCTTTGTCCTGGTTGTATAGGACAGTACATTCTTTAACAAACACTGAGATTCTATAATACACTAAAAATTAAAGAATCAAAAATACCTAAAACAGAGTGTCCACCCTCAAGCAGCTCACAGTTGGTATATGCATGTACGCTTCGGGCTTGGGACTGATAAAGAATTCACATGAGTAAGTACATCTTAAGACAATGTTTATTCATTCATTTATTCATTCTTTCAGCAAATGTTTATTAAATACCTATTCTATGCCAGGCATTCTTCAGTGCCAGTGTTTATCAATGCTGGCTGCAAATTAGAATAACCTAGTGCACTTATAAAAAAAAAAGCCCTGGATCACCAACTAATTCTATTTAATTAACGTAGGATGGGTGCCAGGAATTGGTGTGTTTTAAAAACCTCCTAGGGTATTGTAACATGCAGGCAGATTTGGAAAACACTCTTCCAGGCTGTAGGGACACAGCAGCAAACAAACAGAGCACCTTCGGGGTTTCATAGGAGTATGTCCCCCTTATTCAGATGGAAGAAATGGTAGATAAATGGGGCAAGAGAAAGATGAAGTTAGAAAGGCCAGGCTGCACATAAATTATCTTGGGTTTTAAATTCAACTGGGATAATCTGAAGTAGGGGAATGACATAAAGACTGAGGTTCTGTGGTGTTCTACATGCATTGACTGGAGGGTTCTGCCATCCTAAGGGTTTTGATCAGACTGAGGGTGCAGGGGTAGACTTACTTTTCTGAGCCTAGGGGTCCTTCATTTATTTTAATTTCAGTTCATCTTCAGGTAATGGGGTCAAAGTAAAGTGGGAAGGAGAGTTAATAATTAATTCTGCCGTCTTATTAAGTGGCTGAGTTTCACCCTAGATCAAGCCAACACAGAGGACTGAGAGTCTTTAATGTTTCCCAGTTTTGTCCTTATTCATACTGTGAGTTTCACTATGTTTATATGAGTCATGACTTTGGAATCAGGCAAGTCTGGGTTTGAATTTCAGGTTAGCTTTGACTAACTGGGTGACCATGAGCAAATGACCTCAACTTTCAGTGCCTCCACTTCCATATTGGTAAAGTGCGGTTTAAATAGCATCCACTTCCCAGAGTTTATGTGAAAGAGAAAGAAGATAATGTACTTAGTATATTTCTAGATTAGAGTAAATGCCCACTTAGTGTTAGCTGTTATTCTTCTTATCTCAATTTTTGTAATTATTGCATAACTTTGTGTATAAGAAAACATGCACAAATAAGGAGTCCAACTAAGTATAAAAGCAAGTGAATATGTTAAGCAAATAAATTAGATATATGAACTTAATATACTATATAATAGCACTATGTAGGAAGCATTTTTCTATACATTTTATAAATATTAACTCCTCATAACTCTGAAAGAGTACTATATTTTTACATTTTATTACAGAAAAATTTTTAGAGAAAATTTAGTTTATAATGAACCTCCACATACCCCTCTCCCATCCTCAGCAATTATTCACATTTTGCCAATCTTGTTTTATCTATGGATTTCTATTTATTTTTCTGGAGTATTCTAAGACAAATCCAGGACATCATGTCATTTTTTAACTATAAATATTTTAGTATGCATCTCTAATAGGTAAGTGGGTATACACACACACACACACACACACACACACACACATACACACAATATCTATCTAGCTATCTAATAGTCTATCTACATACTACCCTGTCATTACATCTAACAAAATTGACACTAATCCCTTAATATTGAGGACTTACTCATACTGAAATTTCTCCAATTGCCTCAAAGATATCTTTTCCACAGTCTATTTAAAGCAGGCCAAAGTTCACACATTGAATTGACTAATATGTCTTTTAAGTGTCTTTTATCCTGTAATAGTCTGAAAGAGTATTATTCTATAACAGATGAAGTTAAGATTGAGAAAGGTGAAGTCATATATTGAATGTCACACAGCTGGATGAATGGATGTCCCTATATGTAACAGGAGAACATGTTTTGGATACTTGGAGAGTTTCTCAGAGAGCAGATGTTCAATGCCTTCCTTCCCCTTCCCCTGCCTCCCTGACTGAAAGACATTAAATAGTATGAATGTTGTCTCCAACCTCTCTCACTTTCTGCAAAATCCTCCAGGGATTTTGCATTTCTCAGCTCTCAGATGTCTGGTTCTAGCTCACGTCAAAAAGTGAGGGAGAAGACAATTTAAAAACCATCCTCAGATTTTTGTAGGTGTGGTGGTGAATGCAAATTTACAAAAATAAATGCTCATGGCTCCAGGTCTTTTCATTCATTCTTTTGTTTATTCAGGCATTTATTAGGCTTTACTCTGTACTGTACTAGCAGCTACAGGTACATAGATGGATAAGAAAGTTCCTGTCCTCAGGGAAATGCTAGTCTACTGTATATCTTGGGGGCAAGGAAGAAAGGGTTGCAAAGTAGTACAGCAAGAAGAGTGAATTCCAAGGAATGCAGGGTGGTATAGAACACCTGCTCTGATGAGATGTTTCTATAGGTGAGTCTCTACAAGTGAGCGGTGATTGGGTGGGAAGAGACATGGAAGGGCTTTATACACAAAGGGAATGGCATTTGCAAATTGCAAGGAAGAAGAAATTTGGGCTGATCCAGTTTCTTGGACTTGTTTATCCGGCTGAAACACAAATGTAAGAAGAAAGAAATGTAGAGGCTTGCAGTTAGAGAGGGTAGTAGGGCATAATGGGTATTGCAGGCCATGTCAGAGTCCCTTATTTTGAAGGCAATCTTTTGAAAGGCCATAAGGAGGAAGTGACATGGTCAGTTTCGCAATGAAAGTTTCCTGCGGTTGCTCTGTGGGTAACGATAGTTGTCAGAGAACTCTGGCAGCCAGGAGGCTGCGTAGTGGCAGTGAGAGATGATGAGGAAATGGAAAATTCCAGTCAGGTAGAACATGGGGCTGGAGGAGTTGCCTTGGAGGGCTTGTAGCTTTCTGAATTCTGGCCTCTCAGTGTCATGGCTCCAGAAACTCTGCCTTGCCACCATACCGAAGGGTAACACGGCTCTGCAGGAAATGTAAGACGAGGGAGCAGATGATAACAGACTTTTGCCCTGCCTTCACCACTTCCTAATTGTGCCCTTGTGGGCACATCACTTCACCTTGCTGACTTCTTGTGTCCTCATCTATAAAGTGGGATGATAGCTACATTCATTTTCTTAGAGTTCATGGCAGGATTAAATGACCCAAATAACACTGAAGCAATATGCAAACTTCAAAGAACTTTACAATTTGGCATGTTGTGGTTTCTCTGAACCAGTCTCAAACCACAAGTAGTACCTATATGAAAAACACAGAGGGTCTGGGTTCTGACAGATTCCATTCTGGGAGAGATTTTTAAATTCCTTGTATAAGCTTTTAATGTACTAGAAAATCCAATCTGAAAATATATTTATAGGCCCCATATTTGTCTCTCCCCAGTTTTGCTGTCACATCAGTTTCTGGGCAGAGTCACAATTTGGGTGGGGGAGTGACTTTGGAAGAGACAATGAGGGCTGTCAGCAAATGAGGGAGGGGGTCAAGAGACAGGGACAGCAGCTGCTGTAACTAACCCCTGTTCTGGTTGGGATTCTGAATGAATATGAAAGGTAAGCAGAAACTCAATTAGCAACCCCTGAACTCATCCATGTTATCTCTGGGAACACACACCTTCTTCTATCCCATGTTTCCAAATGAGAGCAGGTTTCCTGTCAAGACACAGCAAGGCAGGATGCAACCCCAGAGGAAATAGAGAATGAAGCAATTCATGGCTGTTTCTGTCTCCCCCAGAGCCTCTCACTCAGGGTTTTCTGGGAGGAGTAGGCAGTTTCTACCTCTGAGAGCTTAAAAGGACATAATTATTCCTATTATGTTCATAGTGTCTTTTCATTAACTGCCTACTACGTGCCACCAGACATTCCTTTCAAAGTTTCATTAAGTGCTATTACTGTTCCCATTTTACAGATAAGGAAATTGAAGTTCAGAAAGGTGAAGCAGCCACCAGCTATGAGCAAAGGATCAAGAACTTTTCATGCCTTAACCTAGTCAATTCTGAAACAATAATGCAAGGTGGCTACTACTCTCCTATCCATCATCAGCTGGATCACTGCTCTTCCCAGTTTCCCTCTTGGCAGCCCCTCTTCCTGCAGGAGGATTAGGCTTTGTGCTCATTGAGGGCAGACTCAGTGATGTGGGAGGTGCGTAGAAGCGACAGGTGTCACTGTTAAGTGGAAGACGTAAGATTCTATGTGTGCCTTGGCATCTTTTTCCTTCGCCTTTAGACCATCAAGGTCCCAGATTGAGGCTGCCCAGTCAACCTGGATTTCAAAGTAAAGACACTACAAGGGAGAGTCATAGACATATACAGACACAGAGAAAAGAAACCTGAGATTTGGGGATTATGTGTTACAGAGGGTAGCTTAGCCTAAATCAACTAACATACAATTTGAGAGAATGAAGTTAAGAGATGTTAAGCGGACACCCAGCTATTATGTGATAAAGCTGAAACTTGAAGTCAATTCTTTCCTACTCTAAATTGTATGATCTTGACCACTGTATTACTCTTCCTCTGTGATTCTGGTTCAATAAGATTTTCTTATATTTTAAGGTGATTGTTTTAAAACAACATTAAGAGCTAGTTTTAATAGGCTGAAGAGTGGGAAGATCCCAA
This sequence comes from Smutsia gigantea, assembly GCA_032199065.1. Taxonomy (NCBI): domain Eukaryota; kingdom Metazoa; phylum Chordata; class Mammalia; order Pholidota; family Manidae; genus Smutsia; species Smutsia gigantea. The sequence goes on from JAVSCE010008469.1 coordinate 170,458, forward strand.
AAAAGGAAGCAAAGGGGGTTAGAGCAGGGATTTGTAGTTTCAGTGGACATGCAAAGTGGGCATTTTCTTAAATGCAGATACTGATCTAGTAGGTCTGGGGTAGGACCTAAGATAGTGCATTTTAAACCAGGTTCCAGATGAAGCTCTGACTGCTCATGTTTGGGCCACTCTTTGAGTAGCAAGCCTGAGGCATAGCAGTTATTTGAGCATGGTGAGGACAGAAAGGAAATAATAATGTAGCATTGCACAGTGGTTAGGAATGTATACACTGAACAGGGACTAGGGCCAGACAAGCAAGGAAATGAGGGAGCAAGGAGGCAAAATAGAGCAAGTGTGAACTTACACTCTCTGGACCCTGAGAGTGAGTGCCTCTGAGTTTAATCGGCTGTGATTTGTTTCCAGTTGATTTCTAACAGCTGAATTTGAAAAGTGAGTTAATGTAGAGCCAAAGGGCTGCTCATATTTTACCTTTTTCCGTTGTACTAATATCACTGGCCACCATCAGGCTATTTCAAGGTGGATGTTCTTAACACAAGTGCGAATATGAACTCTTCTCTAATGAGGAAAAAAATAGCTCAAAATCATGTTCTACTTCAGTTAGCTTTATACCTGAAATACATTACTATTCATTTTAATTTGTAGTAATTTCCAGAATTTTGGGTCATCTTTATTTTTTTTCTTATGTTCCGTCCTTTTACTATACTTTTCAAGTCTTCCCAAATTTGCAATTATATAATAGTGTCTATCAAATCAAACTCACTGTCAATATCTCTCCTATATTTCCAAACTGGACTGAATACTTCTTCAATAGATGCTTGATGAAATGCTTATTTCTTATTGTCTCTAAATTATTGTAGCTATACCTGAAAGTTGAAGTTAAAATATCCTGGATCATTTATATTCTAAAGGGAAATCTAACAATCACTATCTTTGGGGCCACACTCCTGCACTGAGCCCTAGATCTTCCCAAGAAGCAGCAACTAATCCTATTGCACAGACACCAGCATCCCTCTTCATATCCCTTGCTCTATGTAAGAAGAGAACTAGGTAGGTGAAGGGGCTGGGGGCCATCAGAGTCACCTGAGTCATTGCTGGCCTTGTGAAAAGTGTGATTTTCTTGGTAAGTGGTTTTCCCTTAGCAAAGAAAAGGAAAATCTTAAGGAGACAAAGAAAGGCAAATTCTCAACAAACCAGAAACCAAGTCACAGGTATGTCAGGATAGTAGTTCACAAAGATTTGGAATGCCTACAAGGGAAGACTGATATGTTCCTTCCCTGACAGATAGCGGTAGAAGACATAGAACCTGCAGGCACTCCTGGTGGTAGATTTTAGAGGGATTCATATCAGTTTCCAATTGAATAGGACAATTGTTTCTTCAGCTAGTCTCCTCCTCCATGCACACCCTAGCACATGGCTGTCCCACTGGGACTCATTAATGCCATCTGATCCTAAAAAGTGTTTAACTTCTCTCATCCATGATGCCTCTCCCAGTTTTCTCCTCCCACTTCTTTATTTCTTCCTTACTTTTTGTTTAAGCATTACCTTTAAACATTTATATGTTCCTTTACATTTATTATAATAGGGATCTCAGGAGGAAAGTGCTATGGACTGAATGCTGGACAATTCACATGTCAAAACCCTAACCTCCAATGGGATGGTGTTTGGAGGTGGAGTCTTTGGGAGGTAGTAAGGGTTAGATTAGGTCATGAGGGTGGGGACCTCATGATGGCATTAACGTCCTTATAAAAAGAGAAAAAAACACAGGCTCCTTCTCCCTGTGTGCACACACAAAGGAAAGGCCCTATAACTAGGAAGAGGGACCTCACCAGGAGCCCAACCATGATTGCTCTCTGGTCTCACAGTCTTGGACTTCTAGCCTCCAGAAGTGTGCTAATAAATATTTGCTGTTTAAGCTACCCAGACAATGGTAATTTGTTATAGCAGCCAAGCTGGCAGAGACAGAGGGAAGACTGATGCGTGTTTTCTGACCTCTGTTTTGAATGGCATGTCTCTCCCACAGCATTAGGCCATGCTTCCATCATTTCATGTTTACTTATACATAGTTGTTTGTGTGTCTACAAGGGGCAAAATGATCAGAAGCAAAAGAGTGGGCTTAGAAATTTTATAAACCTGGTTTAAATTCTGGTTGTGTCACTTAGGAGCTACATAATCTTGGGCAGATTTAACTATATTTCCCTTTTCTGTGCTATGTCTTAATAACCACAAAAATAATAATGGTATAATAATAACAATACAGTCAAAATACTAGCCTCTCACTTGGCTTCTGTTAACATTTAAAACATATTTCAGGCATTAATTAATTTAATAAATGTATAGAAATCACCCACTATGTGCCTGGCAGTGTGATGGGCACTGGAGATTCTACTGTGTCCTCATAGAACTTATGGTCTTGTGCAGGCATAGGCAAACATTGCAGAGCCTATGGCCCATATCCTGCCCTTTGCTTGTTTTTAAGTAGTGCTTGAGTTGTTGAGATGGGTGTTAGACTTTTAAAGCGTGTTTTTTAAGAAAGGGAAGGAAATGTGACAAAGATGTGTGTAGGGGTCAGAAGACCTATAATATTTACTCTCTGGCCTTTTGCGAGAGTTTACTTATCTCAGGTCTAATGGAACACATAGGAAACATTCAACACATGCTTTTCACATACCAATCCTTAGTCTGAAATTTCTTGCAGGGGTTCCTGATTAATTTCTGGATCCCTTCAATTCCCCATAGGCTTATTGTTGCCCTTGCAATAAAAATCAAAATCTTCAAGTGGTTACAGGCCTTGCATGAGTGACGCATGTACTCAGCAGCCTCTTCTAATTATACTCTTTTCATAGTCCTGCCACACTGGATTTCTTTCTGTTCAGCAAATATTGCTCATGTGCTAATTCAGCCCAGGGTACTGTTATTACTCTCCAGTCCCCTTATTCAGCTAGTTTACTTCCTACTTCTCCTCCAGAATTCAGCTTTAGGATCACATTTTTTGGGAAAATTTCCTTGACATCTTGCTAGATAAGCACCTTCCCCAAACTCTTTATTTGTTCCATAGCTCCTGATACTTATGGTAATTATATATTCTTGTTTGTGATTATTTAATTACTGCCACCTGAACAACTTAAAGTTGGTTCCATGAGGGCAGGGTTTTTTCCTCTTTCGCTTATGATTTTATCTCCAGCATCTAGCATCCTTGCCTGGTGTTCAATAAATATCAGGCAAATACATGAAAGAAAAAATAAATGATTCAGTGTCATGTTTGTTGAAAAGAATAGATCAGAAAGAATATACAATTTTTGCAACATGGGAGTGCTTTCCTTTCCCAGGCAAATACAGCCCCAAATGGAATTTCTGTGGCTCCATTTAAATAGTCCCTTCATTCTTCCTGTATAATTAATGGAGGCCCAGTGAGCTGTTTGTGCTGATACATCACCCGCACCACACAGCAAATACATTCGTTACAAAGCTATCTGGGCCAAAGCTAATGAAACATTTGCAAATGTCCTGATTTACAAAGAGAAAATTGGTTCACCTGAATGACAAGGTTTGTATGCAAAGCAAATGTTCTTCTTCGCAATTTTCTAGCTGTGTTCCGGGAAACCTCAAACTCCAAGGAAACACACATCAGCGAAGGCAAAGACCAGAGGTGACCTTGAAGGAGGACAAATATTCTGAGATGAACATCACCCCGTGGGGAGCCTCATGTGAGCTTCAGCATGTCTGAGAACCATTTGAAATTGAACACAGATTTCATATGTTCACAATTTGCATATGTGAACTGTTCTAGGAAAAGATTTTTTAAGATTTATTAGGTTCTCACTGGAGTCTGTGTCACCCCAATAGCTGAAAGCTTGTAATCTAAAGAAATCCAGGGTTTCCTTACCTTGGAATTTGTTAATTTTCAAAATAAAGATAAAGAAAAAGAAGAGAAATGTATTTAAGTCCTAAGGGATCCTTTCTATTTCTAGCCCCAAACTTTGCTGGTCCACTGCGCAGATGAGATTCAGATAGGGTTGGAGAGATAACTAACCCAGGGGCTTACAGTAACTGAGATACAAACCCAAGACAAAAATTCTACTGGCCAGGTGTTCTTTACACCACATCCTGCTGTCCACTGAAACTATGATCATTTCTTTCTTGTTTCAGTTGTTTCCCCATTCATTTAGCCAATTTTTTTCTCATTCACTAATTCTTTCTCACTGTCCCATACAGTCATTTCCTCAATATGCATTTTTATAAATATTTATCAGTTGGGACCAGATCATTCCTAAGGACAATTCTGGCTTCCATATATAATTGACCAACAAGGCTGATAGATTAGAAAACAAAAAAAAAATAGGAGAACGTATTTATTTTTTCCTTTCAAAATGCCTCTCTCAAGTGACAGTATAGAAAACTTTAAAAATCATATACCCATTTGCAAGAACCCAGAGAATTGAAGAAGAAAGGGCACTACATGAGGGACTTCAACAAGTTTTAAAAATTGAGGTGGAGGATTCACTGAAGGACAGAACCTATAAAATAAATGCCTGCCAAGGGAGACACTGATGGAAAACAAACCAATTTGTCCTAAGAAGTCAATATATAAAGGCACAGATATCACAGGAGATGGTGAAAATTGGGAGACTGATTGAATGTCTACGTACAACAGAGTTAAGAATTACTCCATTCCCTTAGTTCAACATAGCTTGTGCAAAGAGACCAAGGGCAGGGGACTGGAGGGAAACTGAATGATTATATCAATTGCAAAAAAAGGCACTACTCTGGTGGGGGATGTTGATAACAGAGGAGGCTATGCATGTGTGTGGACAAGGGATACATGGAAAATCTCTGTACCTTCTGTTCACTTTTCTGTGAACCTAAAACTATTCTAAAAATTAAGTTTTTCTTTTTTTAAAGTGTGTGGACCATTTATTCATATACTGCCTGTCAGCTCCAAATGCTCTTCTACAACATCTCTAAGATAAAGGAAGTGGATCTTATAAGTGTTCATCCTTTGCCAGTTGACATGATGTTACATTTTGTCATTAGAGAGAACTGGAGGGATACTGGGGAATGAAGTGTTGTTTTTCTTTTTATGTAGGTTCTAGTTTGATTCTTTCCCTGGCACCTGTAGGAACACAGCTTTTACAGTACTGGGTTCTGGTGGAGCTGGTAGCCAGCACTGCCCAGCGGTCAGCAGTACACATAACTTCCCCCAGGACTTTCTTGTATAATTTCGCATGTTCTTAGGCATGGTACCTCCCTGTACAAGGCTTCCCCTGACTCTTCAGAGGACAGATTGTAGTAAGCCTTGCTGGTGAAGCACCTCAGTAAAATTCTCTATTTCCTACTGTCCATGGCATAACCGCCCCAATGAGACCTACATGTCCCTGGGATCAGAGGAGGGCCTCTTCCTTGGTGTGCTATCACCACACTAGGGAGAGTGACCCTGACTTATATCTGCTATTCCTATGCTCTTCAGAGGTGTTCTTGCCTTCTTCCACCCAATTCTCCATTACTACTCCAATAACATGTTGTAATTAATACTCTTTATATTAAACGTTCCCCATTAAAATTAGTGTGTGATTTCTGTCTCTTGATTGGACCTAATAGTTATGGTAGGAGATTAAAGATAAGAACATTAAAGAACTGATTTAGGAAAAACGATATACAAGTAATAGAAATTCTATTTAAAAAAAAGCAAAGAAAATACTTTAAATTAAAAGATAAAAGAGTTTACAAATTGAAAGTTTCCAAAAGTGACCATATTTTAAAAAAAAGCAAAAGATGACCCCAAAATGCCACATAAACTTTCATGACTTGAACTTTATCAAGGGCAAATAGAAGATTCTAAAAACTTCCACCTTAGACAGGAAAGATCATCTATAAAAAGCAACAAGAATCAGGATGTATCAATGTAACAATGTAATAATAATTATTTATAGAATGTTATAAAAGTAAAGATAGGCAATTACTAACTCTAGTAAAAATACACCCCCAAAATACTTGAAAATGAAAAGCAAATACCATGTTCATCTGTATAAATACATGATAACATTAAAACAGATATTTAATTAAAATTAAAATTATATTATGCTTGTTTTTTGGAAAGATGTGTGGAGAAAATAATATCTAAAGAAATCAAACAATATTAATAGGAACCTAATCTTTAGAAATGTGTTTATATAGTGGAAAATAATGCTAACATTGATTTTAAGCTTTTTAGTAACAGGAATAGAGAAAAGGATGTGGTGCTACTGGGATTTATTATAAAACTTTCTGAATTTTTTTTCAAACCATGGGCATGTATATATTTTGATTAAATTGTAAAAAAGCCAAAAATAGAACTTCCATTGGGAGGATAAATGAGATAATGAAGGGAAGAAATCAGCAAAGTATTTAGCAGAAACGAGTGGTGGTTTTGGTATAATAATTGTTGAAGAAATATGTTTGCGGGGGGGGAAAGCCTATGATTTAGCATTAAATTTAACTTCATGGAAGGAGTTAAAAAAACAGGTAGAACTTGGCTTGACACAGTAGTACACCCATTCTTGAGATAACGCAAGTTTTTCAGGTATTCAATTTTAGATGCTGTCATGTGGATGATTCAAAAGGGTCAACGAACAGCACTTTAAATGATGCCTTAGACAAGGTTTTGACTGGAAAACAAAATCAATATTTCCAAGAGTGTTTCTTTCTTATGGACTTGCCTCACAACTAACAAACCAGCAAATACTCCCCCTCATATCCACATAACAGCGACAACACAGATGATGGTATTAAAATCTTAATAAATATATGTATATTTTTTAAACCATAAAATATTAAATCCATGTACATGGATGGGCTCTAAATTAACAAGATTCTGATGGTCTAATTAATAAAAGATTCAAAGAATATTTAGAAGAATAGATCAATAACAAGCTTTTCAACTTGCTCATTTCCAGGACTGAGGCCAGTTAAAAGCACCTTGACATCATTTGCAGTCAGGTAATTGGCCTCTTTTCAACAGAGGTCAGGCATGGGCTGACCATGCACCTCAAGAAATTGCCCAGAAATTCAGAGCTTGGGTTGCCCAGAAACAAGTGACTCACCAACCATTTAAAATATATTGTCAAAACCAATTCCATGCTCTTACATTTCAAACCTAGCACCATACCCAAAGTCAGTCTGATGTAATGTGATCAAGTCGCATCAGCCGGTTTCAATTTAAGGTGAACAGGTCACATTTTAGTAACAAAAGAAAGTCTCATTACTAAGTAGCGTTTGCACAGGAACCTATCTAGGGGAGTCTGATCAACAACCCAAATGTTTTTTAAATAAAATTCTCTGAGTAGGAGCAATAGATACAGAACATGTGTGCATGCACACAGGCACATGGAGAGAGAGGAGAGAAAAGAGGGAAGAAAGAAGAGAGGCAGATAGACAGAGATTAAACACACACAGTCTGCAATGTTGAAAGATTGAGTGAACTCTGTCCTCACCTTGCTGGCCATTGAATAGAAGGATTTTGTGATAGGCTTCATGTGGTCAGTTACAGTCAGGACTGAATATTTAAATGTGTAGTGTGGTGATCAGGCTTCAGAATGCATGCAGTAAGAACTCTGCCCTAAATACCAGAAAGTTTAATCTCTCTCTCAGCTTCAACCACAGTTAACTTTACCAACATCAGCTGCATCATCCCTTTTCTGATTTCAGTTTTTCTCATCAGGAGAAATCATAATATGATACCAATTTACTTCACAATGTGGTGAGTCTTGACAGTCACGTAAGATGACATAAACGAAATGGTTTTCAAATGGTGTGAAGGTCTGTGCAAATTTAGAGTGATAGTCATATGAAAATGTATAAAAAATTCAATTTTTGAGGAAAAATGAGACTGTACCAGCTAATGTAATTTGGAAATCCAAGGTACAGATGGCCCAAACCATGGAAATACAAAAGTACAGGTAGATCCAGGTACTTAAAAATTACCTAGAATGTGTTTCTTCATCTCTATTACTTGTATCACCCTATGGTTTGACCTCTTTTTTTTTTTTAATACCACAAAGAAATGTAAGAAATGGGTATAATGCAGGCGGCCAACAGCATATACCTCTAGGCTTATGTTAAGTAAGTTTAGTTATATGGAGGAAAGAAGGATTTTCTATCAGCATCTGCTTATAAATTTCCAGAGGACTCTAACTGGACCACCTTGCATCTCAGTGCATATTTGAGTCAGTGAGTATGGCCAAGGATAGGGGTTTATAATTACCCAGATCTGGTCACATAAATGCCATGAACTATATAGAGTAATAAACATCTTCAAAGTAAAGGGGTGCTATTACCAGAGGAATGTGCAAAGAAATAGTGGAAGACAGATATCTGATGTTTATTATTTCTGTGCTTCCAAAGCTCCCTGTGCATCCTTCTACCATAGCACTTATCACATTAGAATAGATTGTTTCTTTACTTTTCAGGATTGCATACATGTGTCTGATTCATTTTTGTATTCCCAGCATATATCACAGGATGTAACATGGATTAGTTGTTCAATAAGTACAGATTCATGGAATGAATGCATTTTCTGTTGTAACTGCAAAGGACTCTGCTATTCCATATATTCCACATATATTCTAAATATATGGAGAATTGACTCCTATGTGCCTTCACTCTCAAATTCTCCAAGGTTTAAGAGTGTTACTTGGGAACTCTTTCTCTACCTAATTTATCAAATATTACAATTATATAATCAAAGCCCTGTGCCAAGTTATTCAGATGATTCAGAAGAGTGGATTCAGAATCGCTTCTTGGCTTCCTAAATAATAAATGGGAAATTCTAACTTAAGAATCTTACAGACAGATTGTCAAGTTATGGCATCTGATCTAAAATGGATAATCCTTAGAATCATGTAGCAAATTTTCAACTAATCCACTCATGTGATGTATGACACTGAGGTTCAGAGACCTCTCTCTGAGGTTCACCCACCCTCTCCCACCCTTTACCTTTGGTAACTGCTAGTCCCTTCTTGGAGTGTGCAAATCTACTGCTGTTTTCTTCCTTCACTTTTGCTTTGTTGTTATATTCCACAAATGAGGGAAATCATTTTGTGTTTGTCTTTCTCCACCTGGCTTATTTCACTGAGCATAATACCATCTAGCTCCATCCATGTTGCAAATAGTAAGATTTGTTTTCTTCTTATGGCTGAATTATATTCCATTGTGTATATTTACCACCTCTTCTTTATCCATTCATCTACTGATGGACACTTAGGTTGCTTCCATGTCTTGGCTATTGTAAATATGGCTGTGATAAACATAGGGGTGCTTATGTCTTTTTGAATCAGGGATCCTGTTTTCTTCAGGTACATTCCTAGGAGTGGAATTCCTGGGTCAAATGGTATTTCTATTTTTAGTTTCTTGAGGAACCTCCAAATTGCTTTCCATAATGGTTGAACTAATTTACATTCCCACCAACAGGGTAGGAGGGTTCCCCTTTCTCCGCATCCTCACCAGCATTTATTGTTCCTTTTCTTTTGGATATTGGCCATCCTAACTGGTGTGAGGTAATATCTCATTGTGGTTTTTATTTGAATTTCCCTGATAATTAGTGATGTGTAGCATCTTTTCATATGCCCGTTGGCCATCTGAATTTCTTCTTTGAAGAAGTGTCTATTCAGAATTCTCCACCCACTTTTTAATCAGGTTATTTGCTTTTTGGGTGTTGAGGCATGTGATTTTATTATGTATTTTGGATGTTAACACCTTGTCAGATATGTTGTTTACGAATATATTCACAAATATTGTAGGATACCTTTTTGTGCTACTGATAGTGTCCTTTGCTGTATAGAAAATTTTAGTTTGATGTCGTCCCATTTGTTCATTTTTGCTTTTGTTTTCCTTGCCCTAGGTGTTCAAGAAACAAGTTGCTCATGTTTATATTAAAGAGATTTTTGCTATGTTTTCTTCTAAGAGTTTTATGGTTTTATGACTTATATTCAGGTCTTTGATCCATTTTTAGTTTACTTTTGTGTGTGGTGTTAGACAAGAATCCAGTTTCATTCTTACATGTAGCTGTCCAGTTTTTCCAACAACAGTTGTTGAAGAGGCTGTCATTTTGCTACTGTATTTCCATGGCTCCTTTATAGTATATAAATTGACCATATATGCTTGGGTTTATATCTGGGCTTTCTATTCTGTTCCATTGATCAATGGGTCTGTTCTTGTGCCAGTACCAAATTGTCTTGATTACTGTAGCTTTGTAGTACAGCTTGAAGTCACGGAGCATAATCCCCCCTGCTTTATTCTTCCTTCTCAGGATTGCTTTGGCTATTCGGGGTCTTTTGTGGTTTCATATGAATTTTAGAACGATTTTCTCTAGTTCGTTGAAGAATGCTGTCGGTATTTTGATAGGGATTGCACTGAATCTGTAGATTGCTTTAGGCAGGATTGCCATTTGACAATATTAATTCTTCCTATCCATGAGCATGGGATATATTTCCATTTTTTGGTATCTTCTTTAATTTCTCTCATGAGTGTCTTGTTTTCAGGGTATAGGTCTTTCACCTCCTTGGTTAGGTTTATTTCTGGGTATTTTATTCTTTTTGATGCAGTTGTGAATGGAATTGTTTTCTTGATTTCTATTTTGGCTAGTGTATCCTTAGTATATAAGAATGTAAAAGATTTTGGTGTATTGATTTTGTATCTGGCAATGTTGCTGAATTCTGTTATTAGTTCTAGTAGTTTTGGAGTGAATTCTTTAGGGTTTTTTAGGTACAATCTCATGTCATCTGCAAACAGTAACAGTTTAACTTCTTCCTTACCAATATGGATGCCTTTTATTTCTTTGTGTTGTCTGATTGCTAGGACCTCCATTACTATGTTGAAAAAAAGTGGGGAAAGTGGTCATCCTTGTCTTGTTCCCGATTTTAAAGGAAAAGCTTTCAGCTTTTCACTGTTAAGTATGATGTTGGCTGTGGGTTTGTCTTATATGGACTTTATTATGTTGAGGTACTTGCCCTCTACATACATTTTGTTGAGAGTTTTTATCATGAATGGATATTGAATTTTGTCAAATGCTTTTTCAGCATCTATGGAGATGATCATGTAATTTTTGTCCTTCTTTTTGTTGATGTGGTGGGTGATGTTGACAGATTTTCAAATATTGTACCATCCTTGCATCCCTGGAATAAATCCTACTTGATCATGATGGAATATCTTTTTGATGTATTTTTGAATTCGGTTTGTTAATATTTTATTGAGTATTTTTGCATTTATGTTTATCAGGGATATTGGTCTGTAATTTTCTTTTTGCGGTGTCTCTGCCTAGGTGTCTCTGCCTAGTTTTGGTATTAGAGTGATGCTGGCCTCATAGAATGAGTTTGGAAGTCATCCCTCCTGTTCTACTTTTTGGAACACTTTAAGGAGGATGCGGGTTAGGTCTTCACTAAATGTTTCATGAAATTCAGCAGTTTTGTTCTTAGGTAGTTTTTTGATTTCCAATTCAATTTCCTTGAAGGTAATTGGTCTGTTCAGATTTTCTTTTTCTTCCTGGGTTCATCTTGGAAGGTTGAATTTTTCTAGTAAGTTTTCCATTTCTTCTAAGTTATCCAATTTGTTAGCATATAATTTTTCATAGTATTCTCTGATAATTTTTTGTATGTCTGTGGTGTCTGTAGTGATTTTTCCTCTTGTTTCTGATTCTGTTTATGTGTATAGACTCTTTTTTTTTCTTGATAAGTCTGGCTAGGGGTTTATCTATTTTGTTTATTTTCTTGAAGAACCAGCTCCTGGTTTCATTGATTCTTTCTATTGTTTTATCCTTCTTGATTTTATTTATTTCTGCTATGATCTTTATTATGTCACTCCTTCTACTCACTTGGGTCTCATTTCTTCTTTTTTTCCTAGTTTCTTTAATTGTAAGTTTCAACTGTTCATATAGGATTGTTCTTCTTTCATGAGGTAGGCCTATATTGCAAAATACTTCCCCCTTAGCACAGCCTTCACTGCATCCCACAGATTTTTGTGGCATTGAGTTATTGTTTTCATTTGTCTCCATATATTGCTTGATCTCTGTTTTTATTTGGTCATTGATCCATTGATTATTTAGGAGCATCTTGTTAAGCCTCTATGAGTTTGTGGGGCTTTTTGATTTCTTTGACTAATTTATTTCTAGTTTCATATCTTTGTGGTCTGAGAAACTGGCTGTTACAATTTCAATCCTTCTGAATTTACTGAGGCTCTTTTGTGGCCTAGTATATGTTCTATTCTTGAAAATGTTCCATGTGCCCTTCAGAAGAATGTGTATTTTGTTCCTTTTGGGTGGAGTGTTCTGTAGATCTCTGTTAGGTCCATCTGTTGTAATGTGTTGTTGAGTGCCTTGGTCTCTTTACTTATTTTCTGTCTGGTTGATCTGTCCTTTGGAGTGAGTGGTGTGGTGAAGTCTCCTAAAATGAATTCATTGCATTCTATTTTTGCCTTTAATTCTGTTAGTATTTGTTTCACATATTTAGGTGCTCCTGTGTTGGGTGCATTGGTATTTATAATAGTTACATCCTCTTGTTGGAATGGCCCCTTTATCATTATGTAATATTCTTCTTTATCTCTTGTGACTTTCTTTGTTTTGAAGTCTATTTCCTGATAGAAGTACTGCAACTACCACTTTTTTTCCCTATAAGTTGCATGAAATATCTTTTTCCATCCCTTCACTTTTAGTCTGTGTATGTCTTTAGGTTTGAAGTGAGTCACTCATAGACAGCATATAGATGGGTCTTTTTTTAATCCATTCAGTAACTCTATGTCTTTTGATTGGTGCATTCAGTCCATTTACATTTAATGTGATTATTGATAGATTTGTTCTTATTGTCATTGCAGGCTTTATATTTGTGGTTACCAAACGTTCAAGGGCAGCTTGTTTACTATCTACCAGTCTAACCTAATTCACTCAGTACACTATTTCAAACACAATCTAAAGGGTTTTTTTCCTCCCTCCTTTTTCTTCCTCCTCCATTCTTTATATATTAGCTGCCATATTCTGTACTCTTTGTGTACCCCTTGAATGAATTTGGGGGTAGTTGATTTAATTTTTCATTTGCTTAGTAATTAATTGGTCTATTTCTTTTACTGTGGTTTTATTTTCTCTGGTGACAGTTATTTAGTCTTAGGAGCACTTCCATCTATAGCAGTTCCTTCAAAATGCACTGTAGAAATGGTTTGTGGGAGGTAAATTCCCTCAACTTTTGCTTATCTGGAAATTGTTTAACCCCTCTTTCAAATTTAAATGGTAATCTTGTTGGGTTGAGTATTCTTGGTTAGAGGCCCTTCATTCCATTAAATATATTTTGCCACTCGCTTTGGCCTATAAGATTTCTGCTGAGAAGTCTCATGATAGCTTGATGGGTTTTCCTTTGTATGTGATCTTTTTTCTCTCTCTAGCTGTTTTTAATACTCTGTCCTTATCCTTGATTTTTGCCGTTTTAATTTTTTTATGCCTTGGTGTTGTCTTCCTTGGGTCACTTGTGTTAGGAAGTCTGTGCACCTCCATGGCCTGAGAGACTATCTCCTTCTACATATTGGGGAAGTTTTCAGCAATTACTGCCTCAAGGGCACTTTTGATTCCTCTTTTTCTCTTCTTCTTTTTCTGGTACCCCTATAATGTGAATATTGTTCCATTTGGATTGGTCACACAGTTCTTTTAATATTCTTTTATTCCTAGAGATCATTTACTCTCTCTGTGACTCAGCTTCTTTATATTCCTGTTCTCTAATTTCTATTTCATTTACCATCTCCTCTACCTCATGTAACCTGCTTTTAAGTCCATTGTATGTTTCATTTTGGATACTGTATTTTTCAAAGTTTCTATCTATTTCTTGAATTCCTCCCTGAGGTCTTGAATATTTTTCTGTAGCTGCATGAGCATGTTTATGATTTTTATTATTAAATCTTTATCATGAAGATTGGTGATTTCAGTTTCACTTTGCCCTCTTTCTGGTGTTTGTGGGATTTTGGTTTGTACCAGGTTCTTTTGACATTTCATATTTGTCATGAATGATATGGAATAATAATTTTGTGTAGTTAGTGTCCTCTAGTGCCCTGAAACTCTACTCTCTGGAGCTGCTCAGTACCTGGAGCGATGGCAGGAGTCACAGGTGAGTGGCACTGGTGCCTGCTGGGAGGCAAGAGCTCCTTCCTGCTTCCCAGCTGCAGTGTCTGTTTCCACTGCCAGGGCCAGTGGGCCAAGTATGCAGGGAGGAGCCTCTGCATTATGCTCCTGTAGCTGCCATAGGCATGTTCACCCTATGGCTGGTGTGATGCAATGGTGGCATCAGCAGGTTTGCCAGCCGGTGCTGGCTAGAAGGAAGGAGTGGCAGGTTGCGTATCATGGTGTGGAGCCTCGGGGCTGCATTTCCAGCCAGAGGGATGGAGCACCTGAAGTTCCCAAATGTTCTCAACCTCCTGGGCTGAGTGTGCCCTGGGACAACTTTGTAGACCTGTCCTTTCTCCTGAGCAGCAAGCTCTGTGCAATCCTTGCCCCTTTAGCAGCTCTCTTGCTGTTGGGAAGTCTCTCAGAGTGCCCCTTTCTTTTGTCCCAAAGTGGCTGGTTGTGGGTACCTATTCTCCACAAGCACCTGTAATCTCAGTCTCTCTGAGTATTCTTCCTGTCTTAGCTTTCCAACCCCACTAATCTCCAGAGCATCAAGTAATTTGGGTTCATGCTCCCAGAGAATATTTCCAGGGCTGGGTGTTCAGCAGTCCTAGGCCCCTACCCTCTCCCCACTCCATTTTTCTTCCTCCTGCTGGTAAGCTGCAGTGGGGGAAGAGCCTGGGTCCCACCAGACTGTGACTTTGCTATTTTACCCTTTTCCATGAGGTCTTCTCTTTTCCCAAGATATAGGTAGTCTGTCACAGTCTTATTTCCTGTCACTCTTTCAGGATTAGTTGTATTTGCTGTATTTTCATATTATATGTGGTTTTGGGAGGAGGTTTCTCACTTCTCATGCCACCATTTTTAAGCTGACCAACCTCTGGAAGTAGGCATTTTTATCTACACTTGGCAAGTTACAAAACTGAGGATCAGGGAGAGTAAATAAATCTGTGAGACAATGCAAGGAATACTATGTGTATAAGTCTGTATTGCTGTTTTCAGTACTTATACTCTGCCATATGATGTAATTAATCATACATACAACATCTCAGTCAGTATATCCACATAAAGATGACCAGTCAGGAGGTATAAAAGATAAATCATAGGTAAATTGATACAGATAATTATTAAAATGTTAATAGATAATAGAAATTGATCATAGGTGATAAATTATAAAGATGAATGGGAAATGAAGATACATGAATATATAATTAAGTTAGATTGATAGATACATTCATTATATTCATACAGGGATTTTAGCAACACTGTTTTGTGAAAAGTCAATTTGGTCAGGTATAATGTGCTTTGGTGCATAGATAATCAGGCAATTAAGGGGAAGCCACAATCTACTCCTACATCTTCCTTTGCTCCTCTGGACCTGTGTCCTTGCCTTTTCTCCTCCTCAGTTTCAACATCTGTAAAACAAGAATCATAAATGGAGCCCAGCTTACTCTCACAGCGTAGCTTTGAAAAATCCTACAAGGTAATTGCTGGGAAGCATCTTGGAAATTGTAACATGCTCGTTTGCTCCCCTGGGTTTGACCTGGGTAGTTTTGCAACTTCTTTTGAAAAGACAATCACCCTCATTTCAGGTCAGGAAGTGGATTATTTTTTGAGAGGATGTGTGTGCTTGGCTACTGCCTGTCCATCACAGGATGCATGCTTCATCTGGTTCCACAATGCCTCTACCTCGTAGCCCAGTTCCTATCATCAAAAACCACTCTGCTGCCCTCCATGTCAGCAAATGGTTGATCATCTGTTATATCTCTCATACCATCTCTGGAGCTGAGCTCAGTAACAGACCCTTTTTTGATGCCAGATGATCTGAAAGCAGGATGAGAAGTCTAGAGAATGTTTCCCCACTCAAGATCAATATGCCTTTAACCTTCCTTACTTCTATCCTTGGGGAAACATCTCTTTTCACCTCATTGGCAGCTTCTGCCCTCCCACACTCCTGTCTTTCATCCCTGCCTCCATACCTGGTTATAATTCAGGACATCTTCCTTTTGGAGCTCAACTGGTTCACCTTGAATGGATTTTACCACACACAGTGTTCCCCACTGCCATGAACCAAAACACCAGGTGTTAACTCTCTCAGAGCTGAAGACACTGGTTCAAATCTTTCTCTTATGATGAGTAACATGACCTTGAACAACTGATTTCACCTACCTGAGGCTTGTTTCCTTTTCTGCAAACTGGGGGCAACAAATCACCCTGCTTATTCCCTGCAACATGGAGAATTTATGATGGAAAGGTTCTAGATGTTAAGTTCTGTATTTGAATAATTTAGTGACAAGTAGTTTATTCATTTTTATATTTAAAAACACACATGGACTTTTAAAATGATAAATAGTATTTAAAAAATTTTAAATACCGTTCTAATAATCTTATGTTAATGATTGCCATATAAACCATGTATTAACAACATCCAATATTACAATGAAGAATAAGAGTCTAATAAAGTAAGAAAACTTGCTCAAATAGCATATTTAATAAGTTGTGGCAACAGAATTTGAGCCCAGGCACTTGGATTCTAGAAATGTGATTTTCATCACTGTATTACGTTACCTGGACAATTCAGTGATCCATGACAAGGATAACAGATGGGTGTCATGTTTTGGATGTATGTCATAGTGTACTTGTTCACTATTTAGAGACAGCTTACTAGGATAGGCTAGCCATGGTAATTAATGAGCACTAGCAGAAATTTATTTTTCACTCCTGTAGAGTACAGTGAGTGTCTAGACAAACTCTTCAGGGAAGCAGTTGATCATTTGATAACCCAGGGAACAAGACCAATATTGGCAAACATTACTAACATCTACCACACCCATTATTTATCAGCTAAAAGTAGTGAACTAGATAGAAACATTATAATAAGAAAGACTATTAAAGACACAGTACTGTGTGAAGAAACAAACAGGACATGATATAAAACTTAACATCATTTAAAGTTAAAATATGTATAACAAAACCATACACATTTTATAGGTATACACATAAAGAAAATTACAAATAAACATGTTAAAATGAATTTATATATATTCATTTTTTATCTCTATATATCCATTTCATATCTATATAGGCAAAGAGGGAACTAGAAAAGGAAAACAGATACATAAGGACAATATATAAAGGACAATAAAAAGACATCTAGCAATAGGCTTTGCATGGATCAATGAAAACCATATGTCATGAATTGAGAAGTATAATTAGCCCAATCCTCTAAAGCAGAGATTGACAAACCACAGCCCATGTGCCAAATCTCACCTGCCACCTGGTTTTGTAAATAAAGCTTTATTAGAACATAGTCACATTCATTTGTTTACACATTTCCTATGGTTGCTTTTGCAATATTACAGCAGAATTGAATAGCTGTGACAGGGGCAGATTACCCCACAAAGCCAGAAATATTTGCATCTGGCTATTTAATGAACAAATTTGTGCCATAGAGAACAGAGAGGAGACATTATACTTTATTCCTTATGTCAGTCACGGTTCAGTCAAGAAAACAGAAGCCATTCTATGCATTCTATGTAAGAATGACTGAATGTGGAAATTTAGGGTACTCAACCTCTGGAAGGTAAGGAAGCAAAGATCAGAACACATCCTGAAACACAGAAGTGTGTGGTTAACGAACGTTATTCATGACGCCACTGCAATTCACAAGAATCCCTGGGAAGTTCCTGCCATCTATCTCAGCCTGCGCGAGTAAGAGTATGTGGTTTTAAAAGCTTTTTGCCAAGTCACTATGAATCTCAACATTCCAACATATCTGGCTACCGCCATCCCCAACAATAGTGGCTGTTTCCCGTTTGCTTTCCAAATCAAGTATCTCCTATTGTCAGACTCAGCTGGAACCATCATGGGCATTGGGCTTCTAGGAAATTCAGTTTGGCTTTTCCTCCATGAAAAGGAGACTCAGAAGGAGACTTAGATGTGAGTGATGACAGTCATTGGAATGTTAACCTTTTGTTTCCACTTCCCTGAATATGGGAGGAGTGCAATGAACATTTTATATGTTCCAGTGATACTCCAGCACACTTTATCCTGAGGTTATATACTTTTGGAGGACAGTGCTTGGTATTTAGATGGTCTGAGTAGGTGCTGGTCTTCCCCTCCCATCAGTGAAAGTGTGTGTGCATGTGCTGTGTATTTCTAGCAAACAGACAGATGCAAAATCATTCAGTATGCTATTATTTATCAATAAAATATATGCTGTTAATAACTATTTATCCAGCACACCCAAATATCCTCATAATTTTTCAGAGCCTGGAAGGGCTTAAATGAATCAGTCAAGGGATAATGTGGAGATCCAAAAGGTCAATAATTGCTGAATACGGAGCTGAAACTGACATCCTCCCCCACACACTGTAATGTAACTCAAGCCAACAGTTTTTTTTAATGAGCTTAATAGCTGCTGATTAGTTGGCTTTCTGTCTATTTTTCCTTTCCCACTTCCTGGGTTTATACAACTTCCTTTGCCAGCTAAAACCTAAATCCCTGAAAATCTGAATCGAGCATGCCAGGCACAATTCTGATGGCCATAAACAAACTCAGGATTTAGTTAAGGCCTCTTGTGTCTGAGCTAAGTGCTCAACCTCTTTGGGATTCCAGGAAGTCCCTAGACACTCACTTCCTCCACCCTCTCCATTCTCTAATGTCTGATCTCCATTAATTGTAATTACACTGTTAGCAAAGACTGTAGAGTATGCAAAAAACCCAAACTGTGCAAACAGGTAAATTTGTTTAGTCTTCTTGCTTCATTCATCATTTCAGCAAATCTCTCTTCAGACATGTTCCCTCATCTAACAAATGAGAATGATAGTTACTAGTCTGCCATCCTTGGAGGCTATTAAGGAAGAAAAAATAGTTTTACCTAGGGCATTAAAAAATGCTTCATAGATATGACATTTTTGTTGGAATTTGAAGGATGAGAGAAAAGTGACCACTGAAAAAGGTGGGCAAGATTTTGTAAGATTTTGATATTTGCTATTGGAGATAAATCAAATATCACTGCTAGAGAAGATCAACAAAAGAAATAGCAGAAATCAAGGCATGAAAAGATGAAAATCTATTGCATGTTCAGATAAAAAAGAGAATTTTGATATGCTTGGATTTTCTGTGATTCAGAAAAGCAATGGAAAACTGGAAAATTGTGATTAAGACAAACCATGAAGGGTCTTACATGCCATGGTAGGATATGGAAATTTTACTATCCTAGAGAACTCCCTTTTTAAGAGCTGAACTCTCTTTTTAACTTTTTTATAGAGTTTATAATAAAAAGTATCCCCTGAAATGTATCCTTAAAGCACAAGTTCAACTGGTGATCGAAGGGTGTCACATATACACACACCTATACACTCACATTCTTGCCTTTCACATATAGTAATTATACAAGGATTTGTTGAAAGATGATTAATATTTTTATTATTCTTATTGATAAATTTTTTTTTCATTTTGTTGTTTTGATTTTTAACTACAGGACTTCTCAGAGCACCTTAAATATACTGATATGCTTGGTGTATCTCCAAGAGGAGAGAAAACAGGTGTTTTTATAATTTTCTTTGTCATGGGACATCTTTCATATGTATCCCATGGGGACCAGTGTTTCATGTGGAAAACACTGTGGCAATGTTAGCTTAAAAGGAGAGATTATAGACATTAATAACAGTGTTTATCCAGCACACCCAAATATCCTCATAGTTTTTCAGAGCCTGGAAGGGCTTAAATGAGTCAGTCAAGGGATAATGTGGAGATCAAAAGGTCAATAATTGCTGACTAGTGAGCTTACAAGGAGCAATTTCGATAATTTAGGAAAGCAGGTATGGCACCAGAACTACTACAGTGCCGGATGGGTTGGAGAAGAAGGAAGGCTTAGGGAACACACTGTGAAAATAATATGGACAAGACTTAATAATTCATTGGATATTAGGAAAGGAGATGGGAGAATCAACGTGATTCTTGGGTTCTTAATTTCAGGAAATTGTTGTCTTTTCTATCTATATAACTTGACCCTGAATTATTGATAAAGATCTTTTAGAATTAAAGTGTTCTCTTTTCTTATTGCTTTCAAGAAGTACTCAAAAGTTAGGAAAGTAAGAATGCCCTAAAATTGGCATGGACCTGCATGGCACAGATGAACAGATATGGTACAGAGATGTGTTCATGTGTATGTATACATATATTTCAATATTTCCTAAAATATGCAAAATATGTGTAAGATTTTGTGGCATTTTTATTTATAATTTGAAGATTTTGTTAAAACCCTAATGTCAAAGAATAGAAAATGAAACATATCTGAATATAGCAATACAATAGAATACTGTGAAGCTATTAAAAATCACGTCTTACAAGAAAACTTCAAAACATATTAAAGATGAACAACCTTCCATGGTGTGATTACGTATAAAAAAGGAAGGGAGGTTATAAAGCAGAACATATTAATAAGAATTTTGTTACGGAAAATTTGTTTCCTTATATGCATAGAAAAACAACCATATAGAAGCACAATATTTTAACAACAGCCTTTTTCAGACAAGGAATTAACTGTAACTTTTTAACTTATATACACTGAATTTTTCAAATGCCCATGTAGTACTTACTTAGCAGGCAAAAGTTGTATTTTTAAATGGACAATTTTTTTAGCTTAACATAATAATGATTATATTATTTCCAGAAAATTTTGTCATTGACTTTTCTTTCCTTCCTTTTATCCTTCCTTCCATCCATCCCTTTAATCAAGAAATACTGAGTAGACCCTACACCAAGTTCTTTTCTAGGCTGCTGGGATAAACAGAGGAGCCCTCCACCTAGGCTCTCCCAGGCACAAAGTCACTGGTGGAGACACAGCATTAAACAGCTTAGGATATTTCTGGCCCCAGGCTTTGCTGCAGGCAGGGAGCACATTAACCCCAGGAGAACGGACATTTGGCTCTCAAGATATCAGTCAAAAACAGAGCTAGTTATGCAGGGAGGGGAAGCATCCACAGAAAAATCCTTCATACATATCTGTAGGTGCTGGGACAGGGCTGGGAAGGGCGAGGGCTAACACCTTTGATGTAATGGGGAAACAATATGGTAACAATTATAAGAAATTGGAATAAGTGCCCAGAGTGTGACTATGGCAGCCTAAGAGAAGTTGCTATTAACTTGAAAAGTGAATGAAATTCAGAAATTTGAACTCTCAAGAGAAGAGGTAAATAATGATTATTTGGAATTATGGGTGTGATGGAGATGGCAGTCTGACAATGTAGATCTTTGGTGTGCAGGTGAGTTTTGGTATAGGTACATGCTCTTGGGGAACGGTAGAGAAGAGGCATTGTGGACAGCACCAAGATAATGAGTTAGAAACTACTAATTTGGCCATAAAGAGGTCATCATTGAAATATACATAATGGAAGCACTGGGTAAAACTTGGTTCCAAGACCCCTAAGACCTTTGGAACACTGAAATTTGGAAACCTTCAAAAGGTCAGCATTTCACTTTTTCTATTAAAAGTTGGAGAAGTTTATTGTTTTGGACAAGACTGTTCCTTTATTCTAAGTCACCAGACAAAAGGGCTTTATTATGACCCACATGAAGCAAACCCTCTCCACCCACTTATTTTGGGAGATTGGGGGAGATACTCCATGTTAATGTACCCAAAGATAAGCCCTGAGATTAGTTGAGAATGATGTCTGGTTATGACAAAGCAGAGCATCAATCATATACACACACTATCAGCCCCTTATCTGGGTTGAAACCTTGATGGTTAGTGGGGTTTTGCCAGAAACTGAATTTAATGTTTTAGCAAAATATTTGTGAACAGAACGATTCTAGGTCTCAACAGAGATGTTTGGAGACCGGTTTTCTTAGAGTAGGGGGAGGCAATTGTCTCAGCTCTACCCAAAGGATAGGGGACTTTGGGAACATTAGATAATAGCACCCTAGGCCTACATATTGGTGGCTTTCAGGGGCATGCCAGTTACAGCAGCTCCATAGATAACAGACATTGACAAGCAGGGGACAAAAGACCAAGGGACCTCTTTGCGGTGACTGTGGCTGCAAGCCTGGTTTGTGGACACAAGTTAAACCCTCTGAAAACTCCCAAAAACCATTAAGAAAGAGAGAAGGCAATCAGGGTGGAGGGGGTGAGTCACTGCAATTTGAGCATAAATGTCAATGTGATCACTGAAGACTCTGGCCAGATCCAGAAAAGGAAAGACCCTGATCTATAAGCTGCATATCTGGTGAAGGAACAGCGCTAAAGGAACACAGTTCATTATGCGCCCCGACAGAGGCACGCATTCGCACGTCCTAAACTTGGTTCTTTTCCACTTCCCGTGTTCTCTTGTGCTTGACTGTCATATCAAGTTAGGGGACATCACAGGTTTAATTCCTTTTTCTCCCAACCAGCAGCCTTTTTACCATCCTGGGAGGTAAGACTAGTTCTTTTACTCTTTATAATTATTTTCTCATTCAGCTTTGGATGGGGTTTGCGGGCTGGGAGAGAAATGGGATTAAAATGTAGGTCAGCTGCTAAGTTATTTGCAAATGTCTGGGATGATAAAGCAAGGGGATACTCAGTCAAGTCCCTGGAGAGGGCCTAAACGGTAGATGTAAGGAAGGACAATTGCTTTCTGTGTGAGAGTCACCTCTTTTGGGGTCAAAGCCACTTTCCTGAGTTGCTGAAGCGAATCTTTATTTTTTCCTAAAACTCAACAGACAGTGTCTTCAGAACTTAATTTGATTTTGATTGATTTTTGAAACTTGAAACACTTCTAAACTAATTTTCAGTATATTACTCTTGTCAACGCTTAAAGATTTTGTCAGGAGGAATTTGCTGAACAGACACAGTAATTTTGTTTCTCATTCTGGCATATCGCCCCTAAAGAGGAAACCCTGGGAGGGGGCGGCTCTGTTACTACAGCTACTGCTATTAGAATACACATTTCAATTACTTTGCTGCTATTTTGGGGGCCTTTCTCAAGCAGTTCATTCTGCAACTCAAGGGAGCTGGAAGTCTTGAAATAAAAATCAAAGAATCGTTGACTCCTCTTGGGTCAGAGCTGGAACATGGAGGAGGGATTTGAAGCCCTGGGAGAAGGGATTCATCCAAGGCCATATAACAGTGAAGTGCAGACCTGCGCCTGGAGAATATCTTCACACTTTTAGCCTGTTTCTCTCCCTGGTCTCTCCAACAAGCACAAAGCCAACTCCATACTGCAGTGGCCATGGCCCAAGTTGGGATTTATTAAATAAATACACCAGTACAACATCAATGGGAGAAGGGCATTGAATTGCAGTCAATATACCAATCAATAGGCAGTAAAAAAGCCGCTCTGAAAGCCTAGCACAATGCTGGCCCTTACAGAGCACAGGGGCTGTGTTAACTGTGTCTCCCCTTTTATCTTGCCAGTCGGCAAATCCATCAGGGGCTTTTGGAAACAGCAGTGACATTACAAGACAATAACCTCTGCTCATGCCGGCATTATGCTGGAAGGGCTGTCAAAGAGCGGTTTCTTTTTATTACTTTTGGCCACCCAGGGTCTGTGGCACATGGACAGATGGACAGGCTCATCCCAACAAATAAGCAATGGGGACAAACTGTGCTGGCTCAAACTGGCAATCTTCGCTCCAGGCAGGCCTTTAAGTAAGCACCTGCGGGTGCCTGGGTAAAAACATCGGCAGATGTGAGCAGAGAATTATTCAGGAAGGGAGCCGAATTGATAAAGGTTGGCCTACTTTGTGGACAAATAGACTCAAGGACTTTCATCTGCTGCAAAAGTACCTTGATGCAGTTTTTTGGGGGCCAGCTAAATGTAAAGAGAAATGACATTCTGAGCAGAGGAGAGATGGGAGATTTCTAGCATTTTGCTTTAGATATTTGAATGTTTCCCAAGTCATAGCAGCCTTTAGATAGATACTATGAGGTCAAATCCATATATATTTATTTATATGCATTTGTTTATTAGTACATTCCCAATATACTTGTAGAAGGTGATCGAGGGTGAAATTGCACCTCAAGGTTTTTTGAATTCTGGGTAAAGAGAGACTGAAAAAGGAGTGGGCCATTGATATTC
This sequence comes from Smutsia gigantea, assembly GCA_032199065.1. Taxonomy (NCBI): domain Eukaryota; kingdom Metazoa; phylum Chordata; class Mammalia; order Pholidota; family Manidae; genus Smutsia; species Smutsia gigantea. The sequence goes on from JAVSCE010008469.1 coordinate 194,626, forward strand.
TAAGGAAAAAGTAGTTTTTAAGGCTAATAAAACATATTTGGCCCCACAGAAATACAAAGAATTATAAGAGAATATTATGAGAATCTATATGCTAACAAGCTGGAAAACATAGAAGAAATGGACAACTTCTTGGAAAAATACAACCGCCCAAGACTGACCAAGCAAGAAACAGAAAAACTAAACAGACAAATCACCAGCAATGAAATTGAAGCGGTAGTCAAAAAACTATCCAAGAATAAAACCCCTGGACCAGACGGATTCACCTCTGAATTCTACCAGACATACAGAGAAGAAATAACATCCATTCTCCTTAAAGTTTTCCAAAAAATAGAAGAGGAGGGATACTTCCAAACTCATTCTATGAAGCCAGCATCACTCTAATACCAAAACCGGGCAAAGACCACACCAAAAAAGAAAATTACAGACCAATATCCCTGATGAACATAGATGCAAAAATACTCAACAAAATATTAGCAAACCAAATTCAAAAATACATCAAGAGGATCATACACCATGATCAAGTGGGATTCATCCCAGGGATGCAAGGATGGTACAACATTTGAATATCCATCAACATCATCCACCACATCAACAAAAAGAAGAACAAAAACCACATGATCATCTCCATAGATGCTGAAAAAGCATTTGACAAAATTCAGCATCCATTCATGATTAAAACTCAACAAAATGGGTATAGAGGGCAAGTACCGCAACATCATAAAGGCCATATATGACAAACCCACAGCTAACATCATACTTAACAGCGAGAAGCTGAAAGCTTTTCATCTAAGATTGGAAAAAGACAGGGATGCCCACTCTCTCCACTGTTATTTAGCATAATACTGGAGGTCCTACCCATGGCACTCAGACAAAACAAAGACATACAAGGCATCCAGATTGGTAAAGAAGAAGTCAAATTGTCACTATTTGCAGATGACATGATATTGTACATAAAAACCCGGAAGACTCCATTCCAAAACTACTAGAACTAATATCTGAATTCAGCAAAGTTGCAGGTTACAAAATTAACACACAGAAATCTGTTGCTTTCTTATACACTAACGATGAACTAACAGAAAGAGAAATCAGAAAAACAATTCCATTCACAATTGCATCAAAAAGAATAAAATACCTAGGAATAAACCTAACGAAGGAAGTGAAAAACCTATACTCTGAAAACTACAAGACACTCCTAAGAGAAATTAAAGAGGACACTAACAAATGGAAATGCATCCCATGCTCTTGGCTAAGAAGAATAAATATTGTCAAAATGGCCATACTACCTAAAGCAATCTACAGATTCAACGCAATCCCTATCAAACTACCAACAGCTTTCTTCAATGAACTGGAACAAATAATTCTAAAATTCATATGGAACCACAAAAGACCCCGAATAGCCAAAGCAATCCCGAGAAGGAAGAATTAAACAGGGGAATTACACTCCCAGACTTCAAACTCTACTCCAAAGCCACAGTAATCAAGACAATTTGGTATTGGCACAAAAAAAGACCTACAGACCAGTGGAACAGGATAGAAAATCCAAACATTAACCCAAACATATACAGTCAATTAATATTTGATAAAGGAGCCATGTATATACAATAGGGAGATGATAGCCTCTTCAGCAGCTGGTGTTGGCAAAACTGGATAGCTACATGTAAGAGAATGAAACTGGACTACTGTCTAGCCCCATACACAAAAGTAAACTCAAAATGGATCAAAGACCTGAATGTAAGTCATGAAACCATAAAACTCTTAGAAAAAAACATAGGCAAAAATCTATTGGACATAAACATGAGCGACTTCTTCATGAACATATCTCCCCAGGCAAGGGAAACAAAAGCAAAAATGAACACGTGGGACTATATCAAGCTGAAAAGCTTCTGCACAGCAAAGGACACCATCAGTAGAACAAAAAGACATCCTACAGTATGGGAGAATATATTCATAAATGACCTATACGATAAGGGGTTGACATCCAAAATATATAAAGAACTCACACACCTTAACAAACAAAAAGCAAATAATCCAATTAAGAAATGGGCAGAGGACATGAATAGACACTTCTCCAAAGAAGAAATTCAGATGGCCAACAGGCCCATGAAAAGACACTCCACATCACTAATCATCAGAGAAATGCAGATTAAAACCACAGTGAGATATCACCTCACACCAGTGAGGATGGCCAACATCCAAAACACAAAAAACAACAAATGTTGGCGAGGATGTGGAGAAAAGGGAACCCTCCTACACTGCCGGTGGGAATGCAAATTAGTTCAACCATTGTGGAAAGCAGTATGGAGGTTCCTCAAAAAACTCAAAATAGAAATACCATTTGACCCAGGAATCCCACTCCTAGGAATTTACCCTAAGAATGCAGCAGCCCAGTTTGAAAAAGACAGATGCACCCCTATGTTTATCGCAGCACTATTTACAATAGCCAAGAAATGGAAGCAACCTAAGTGTCCATCAGTAGATGAATGGATAAAGAAGAAGTGGTACATATACACAATGGAATATTATTCAGCCATAAGAAGAAAACAAATCCTACCATTTGCAACAACATGGATGGAGCTAGAGGATGTTATGCTCAGTGAAATAAGCCAAGCGGAAAAAGACAAGTATCAAATGATTTCACTCATACGTGGAGTATAAGAACAAAGAAAACACTGAAGGAACAAAACAGCAGCAGACTCACAGAACCCAAGAACGGACTAATAGTTACCAAAGGGAAAGGGACTGGGGAAGATGGGTGGGAAGGGAGGGATAAGGGGGAAAAAGGGGCATTACGATTAGCAGATGTAATGCTCGGGGGGCATGAGGAGGGCTGTACAACTCAGAGAAGAGAAGTAGTGATTCTATAGTATCTCACTACGCTGATGGACAGTGACTGTAATGGGGTTGGTGGGGGGGACCTGATGAAGGGGGTAGTTTAATAACCATAATATTGCATATGTAAATGTAGATTACTGATACCAAAATAAATTATTAAAAAATATATATTTGGGAGTTCTGTAGTCCAGGTACTGTAAGACTGTACTATTGGGGCTTTGAAATGAGATTATCCCCTTGGGGCAGAAGTCAGGTTTTCCCTGGAGAAATTGACTGTTTCCACTCTCAGGAGTGCTGAGAAGAGGTGGAAAGCAGGAATACAAGGACTCAGAGGGTGGGACTGAGACTGTAATGAGGGGGAACGGTCTTTCTTTCTCTGGATCTGAGTCTAAACTGTAAAGAAAACTGGATTACTTCCAGGGGCAGGATCTAGCTATGTGGAAACTCAGTGGGAGCAAGTCAGAAGCCAGGACTGTATCATGTGGGTGTGGGCCTGGACTGTAACTGTAAGTTAATCTCTGTAGTTGCTTCTTTCCGTATGTAGTGTCCTTTAGACAAATGTCCAATTATTTTATAGCCTAATCTCTGCTATTGTAGAAAATTAGGGAAAAAGGCCTAATGATGGGCTTTCAAGGCAAAGCGGCATAGACTTTTGGGGCAAGCCTCCTCCCCTGAGGTCAGAGTGATGGAGCAGCAGGGTCACCGACATAGGGGAGCTATACCCAGTGGGAGGCTAACCCTCTAGGACACAGTAGCAGTGTGGTGACAGGTGTGGTGGCCAGGGGAACGATGCTGGGGACTGTCCCTCAGGACCCTGCAGGCAACAATCTAGGGCATCTTCAGAACCTCTCAGGAGATGTTTTGATGGGAATACTTTTGGGCAATAAAACAGGTGGGTGCTTAGGCCAGTGTCACTAATACTGGAGGAAGATATAAACATTTGTTAAGCTGAAAGCCTCAGGGAACTTTCCATTCTCTCTGGGAAGACAAAACATGTACAAACAGAAAGATTCCTAACAAACCACAAAGATGCTAAGCCTCACAGGAAAGTAGAAAACCATCAGTGTGTGAGTAATTCTGGAAAATGAGAGAGATCTTGGGTTGGGTCCATTGCAGATACTTTCTAGGAAATACGGAAAATTAGTTAAACATTGTAATATAGAATTCAGGTAAGGTAAAGTTTCCCCAAGTTTTGTCCTGGGACCTACAACATTTAAATCACTGGGGAGCTTCTTAGAACAGCAAATTCTCAGGCCCCGCCCCTTCCATCCTGCTGGATCAATAACTGAGGGTGGGGCCCAGCAATCGGTGTTTTAAAAAGCGCCCCCCAACCCCAGGGCATTCTGATGGCCATTCAGGTTTGAGGACAACTGAAATAGGGAATGTAGTATAAGGCAGGTAATAGAAGTTTGGCCTATGGTGGCTTGGCCAGCAATTCTGTAGCAGCTGTGAGAGTTAGACAATGGAGATTTAGGGATTACCAGAATGTTATACTAATAATAGAGTTCCGTTTCACTTGACTCACAAAACATTCTTCAACTATTGCATTTTGTTGGGATAGTATTTGCAAAAGTATTTTTGGTGCACATTACTTCCATTTTTTAGACAAGGCAACTGAGGATTGAAGAGGTACTATTATTTGTCCAAAATCACAAGAGTAGAAAGCAGGAGAGGTAACAGAAACCTTGAATTTCTGATGGTTAATCCAGTGCTCTTTTCCCTACACCTTGCTATCTATGTCTTCCTTTCCTGTCAATGAGAAGTATTCAGGACTCACCTAAATTTCCTGAATATCCTTAGCATGTGATTAGCATCTTGCAAGTCGTCTCTGAAGACTGATGGTGACTTTTAGAACCCTTTATTGAGAATTCTAAGTATGCTTCTGGAATCAGTGGGAAAGAGTGCTTTGATGAATTAATCATGTCTGCTGTGAGCATCAAATGGGAAGTGGCAGCATATGTGCAATATGTATGAGTATCCCCTGCTACTACTTCATATGTAGTATTGGTCTGGGTTTCACTCCACTCTTTGGTTAGCATCAGAGAAGTACAACCTACCAAGGGGTAAGATCTGGTTAGGAGGATTAAATTGGGATGGAAGCGCTGAGGAAGAGATGAGTGGTTATTCTCACTTGTCTTCACATTAGTTCATTAGCCATTGTGTGCATACTAATTCCAACCAGCTTTTTCCAATTTGAAGAGACACTGCCAAAAGGCTCACACTCTTACTTCATCCTAAATACACTCCACTGCCCTAGAAACCCACCTTTAAAATGCTGCACATGTTCTTAATAACCCATTTTTTTCATTCCAACATCATGGAAAGATTTATATATGCAAGGTCTGCCAGACCTCTTGAATAGATGTGATACTGTCCTCTAATGAATGGAAACTTTCCATTTTGCTGGCTTTGTCTTACTAACCTCCCCTTCCAAAGGGGCAAAAAAATTATATATATATGACAAAACATGCAAGCAAAACAGAGACAATATAATCAACCTACCAAAAATTCCTAAAGCATCAAGTGCTTGGGAACATCTGATTGCTATTGTTGAGTGTAAGTCACTTGCAAGCTCAGGCTCAGTTTTTAATTGCTCCCAGTTGCCACTTTGCACTGAACAAACAGACCAAACCTCTGTCCAAATCATGTGTGATAGAACAATATTTTCATTTCCTATAATGCCAGCAATGAACATTAGCTTTCCCTCTGGCTCTTGCTAATTTCCAGGGATTTCGCTGCAATTTGGAAAAAAGTCCTATCTCCACAGAGGCCACGGTTTCCAGCCCCTGCTGGCTTCTTGGCACTGCTCTCCAACCCTCCCCCAACCCTTTGCTAATATCATATCTGCAATCATTACTCCATTTTGCTGTGATTTTAATTAGAGGACATGTGGTATCTTTTAATATTCTTCCACACATTAAGGCTCCCGAGCACTTGTTACCAACCAATGCCTCACTATAATTTAGAAGCTGTGGCTTCATAAGCAAGTCCTCCAATCTTTTGATATTAAATTTTCAAATTAATCTCTGCTGTATGCATCACTGGTGATTATCTTGGCCTAAATTATGCATCCTTCTTAAAGTTGGAAAACAACAGCCCTTCTCATCTGACAGTGGATCTATGCAGATACCCTTATATTTAAGGAGAAGTTTTTTTTAACCCTTTGTGATTATAAACAGGGATCTCTGTGATTCCAGCTGCGTCTGCTAGCATCTCACACAGGGCAACAGTAAGAGCAAAACTGATCCTGAGAGTTCCCTCCTACCCCCCTTTCGTTGCTTCCCATTATCTAAAAGTAAAACCTAAACCCCCGTTTACCCTTCAAAAGCTAAATGGTTCAAATACAGAGAGAGAGTGATATAGCTATATTATTAGAAAAAAAACATATATGGGGTTTACTCATAATTGTATTGTGTTATTCCTTAAAGGGAGATTGTACGGTATGGTGGGATTTACACAGAGAGCAGCCCAGGGAAGGACTCAGATTCATATCCAGTATTCAGGATTTATTACTTGCCCCATTTCTTGCAAATTGCTTCCCTTTTTTACACCTCAACGTTTTATTGTCAGCGCTCCCAGGGTTGCTATGCCAGCATACACAAAGTTCTCGAAAGGCAAACTTCCCTTCCCTCTAACTTCTCTCCCTAGATATTTACCTCTAGGAGTAACCTTCAAGGCCTACAAGATTGAATTTAAATATGGACAATCGGGCAATGTAAATAAAAATTCTTGGAGTTTTTTTGTTTTGTTTTTGGAAAGGGGTTTGAGAAGAGAAAAAATCTTTCATGGTCTAAGCATAAAGAAAGAAAAAATGAAATTAGATACTTTATATAATACCCCATATGTGATTTTGTGGGCTCCTCCAATTGGACAGGGGATCTGTGCTTTTGGTTTAATTTGGGTCCCTTGATTTATGGCTTGAAAGTGGACTGGACAACCTGATTTCAGTCCTTTTCTTAGCAGTTGTTTTGAAGCACCCAAGTGAAGCCACTGTCCCATCAAATGATCTGACATCCTTCCAGAAAGAAAGGATTAAGACAATCTGATACTTTTCTATATCTAAAAGTCTACATGACAACATAACAATAAAACCAAGGTGGAAATCTGTATTGATCAAGTCTCTAGACAATTATGGTCTACCCTTAAGCTCAGGCCAACATATGACCAAAGTGGGGACTGATGATTCAGACCAAAACAATTCCCTGTCCCCGCATGTGACAATACTGGATATAGGCATACATTCCTCTCTCTGGGCTAAACAACTCTAGGATGATGTATACTTATCTGTTCTTTGCCAAACAATACTGAGAATAAAAATAAATAATTTAACTGCTTGCTCTAGGAAATATCTATTCCTGGAAGATAAGACTGTGATCCAACTGAACAGCTTACTTATCAAAATCAATACTCTACTCATCAAGAATTACTTCAAGACCTTCACCTCACTGCCCATCAATCCAAAATTATTATATCACAATCTCTGTCCAGTCCCAGCTAGTTTCCATCCTGCAGGACCCACCTTAAATTCACCCATCCCAACCTAAAACCTCATATATTTCTATTTTGAAACACTACTAAGACTCTATGTCCTTTCTATAGAAAATCTAATAAACTGAGCTTTTTTTGATCAATAGACTTCTTGGTGGTCTTTTGGGGAATTAACAGTTGACTCTGTGAAATACTTTATTACAAGACTTAATTGTGTTTAATTTAAAAAAATCAGTTTTCTGCTTTTTCTTCTTTTCATTTATTTTCCCAAGAAATATTCATTGAGTTCTAGGAACTATCCTAGATTCTGAAGACAGATGTCCCTACCTTCATGGAGTATACCTTCTAGTAAGGCAAGATAGATGTATTTTTTAAAGATGACAAAATTAATTATATCATTGCAGTTGTGGAAATGTGTTGAAGGAAAGTCTCAAAGTGCTCAGAAAGCACATCAAAGGGGATGCTATTTTAGCTTTGTGTAGAGGTACATATTGGAGAGCACAGAGACAGTATCAGTTAACATCCCAGAGACAGTACATTTAAAGTTACACAATAAGAGCATTAAAGATGGCGGCGTGAGAGGTGAGAGAGAGGCTTCCTCCTAAAACCGCATATAATATGAAAGTATAACTAATACAACTACTCCTGAAAGAGCAACAGAAAGAGGACTGCACCAAACTGCATGGACCAGGAGACAAGAGCAGACCTCACAGAACAGGGTAATCTACTAAAGCTGTTGCTCAGCAGGACCCAAGCCCTTCCCCCACCCCAGCTCACTGGGGAGAGGAAGAAAAACGGAGCAGGGAGGGAGTGGAGGTCTGGGACTGCTGAATACCTAACTCCGGAGATCTGCTCTGGGAGCACAAACCTACATTTCATGGTGCTTGCATGATACTCTTGTAATTAGGGTGCTGGAAAGCTAAGATGGGCAGAATTCCTGGAGAGACTGAGATTCTAGCTGCTTGTGGAAAGCAGGGATCCATATCTGGCTGCTCTGGGACAAAAGAAAGGTGGGCAGTCTGAGAGACTTCCTAACAAGGAAGCCCTTAGCAAGAGGTTTGCTAAAGGGGCAAGGATTGCACAGAGCTTACTGCTCAGGAGAATGGACAGGTAGACAAATTGTCTGGGTGCACTCTGCCCAGCAGGTTGGGAGCTTTCACACTCTTTGGGTGCTCCAGCTCCCTGGCTGGCTACACAGCGCCAAGAACCCCCTCCTTGAGAGGCAGCCTACTGTGCCTTCCTCCCTACCAGCCCCACCTGGCTCGCAAGCTGGCAAACCCTACCCTGGTGTTAGGCCAGCCAGAGGGAAGATCTGTCTAGAGCAACTACAGACGCAAAGCATAGAGGCTTATACTTGTGTGCTCAGCCCACTGGTTCAGGCAGTGGAGACGGGGATAGCAGCCAGGAAGCAGGAAACAGCTCTTTCCTCCCCTCAGACACCAATAACACTCCCCTGCAACCCCCCACATTGCTTCAGGGGCTGAGCAGCTCCAGAGAGTAGAGCTTCTGGGCACTAGAGGGCTCCAGACACAAATATGAAACACCAAAGGAACCTGGTTCAGAGTAAAATTATTAGAACAACTCCTGAGAAAGATTTCAATGATATCGACCTCATGATTCTCCCAGAAAGGGAGTTCAAAATAAAAATCATTAACATGCTCATGGAGGTATGGAAAGATATTCAAGAACTCAGGAATGAATTCCGGTTGGAGACACAATCATTGAAGAGCACAATGGAGGGTATTAAAAGCAGTTTGGATATGGTGGAGGAGACAATAAATGAAATAGAAAATAGAGAAGAGGAATACAAAGAAGCTGAGGCATAGAGAGAAAAAAGGATCTCTAAGAATGAAAGAATATTGAGAGAACTGTGTGACCAATCCAAACAGACTATATTCGCATTATAGGGGTACCTGAAGAAGAAGAGAGAGAAAAAGGGATAGAAAGTGTCTTTGAGGAGGTGATTGCTGAAAACTTCCCCAATCTGGGCAAGGAGATAGTCTCTCAGGCCATGGAGGTGCACAGATCTCCCAACAAAAGGGACCCAAGGAAGACAACACCAAGGCATATAGTAATTGAAACAGCAAAGCTCAAGGATAAGGATAGACTATTAAAAGCAGCCAGAGAGAGAAATAAGATCACATACAAAGGAAAGCCCATCAGGCTATCATCAGACTTCTCAGCAGAAACCTTACAGGCTAGAAGGGAGTGGCATGATGTATTTAATGCAATGAAGCAGAAGGGTCTTGAACCGAGATTACTTTATCCGGCAGTATTATCATTTAAATTTGAAGGAGGGATTAAACAATTTCCAGATAAGCAAAAGCTGAGAGAATTTACCTCCCACAAACCATCTCAACAGTGTATTTGGGAGGGACTGCTATAGACAGAAGTGTTCTCATGGTTTAATAGTTGTCACCAGAGGTAATAAAACCACAGTAAAAAAAAGTAGAACAGCTAATTACTAAGCAAATGCAAAATTAAATTAACTATCCCCAAAGTCAATCAAGGGATAGACAAAGAGTAAGGAATATGATACCTAATATATAAAGAATGGAGGAGGAAGAAAAAGCAGGAATAAAAAAAAAGACATTTAGATTGTGTTTGTAATAGCGTATTAAGTGAGTTAAGTTAGACTCTTACATAGTAAGGAAGTTAACCTTGAACCTTTGGTCACCACCGAGCTAAAGCCTGCAATGGCAATAAGTACATACCTATCGATAATCACCCCAAATGTAAATGGACTGAATGCACCAATCAAAAGACACAGAGTCACTGAATGGATAAAAAAACAAGATCCACCTATATGCTGCCTACAAGACACTGACTTTAAACCCAAAGACATACACAAACTAAAAGTGAAGGGTTGGAAAAAGACATTTCATGCAACTAATAGGGAAAAGAAAGCAGGAGTTGCAGTACTTGTATCAGACAAAATAGACTTCAAAACAAAGAATGTCACAAGAGACAAAGAAGGACATTACATAATGATAAAAGGGTCAGTCCAACAAGAAGATATAACCATTATAAATATCTATGCATCCAACACAGGAGCACCTACATATGTGAAACAAATACTAACAGAATTAAAAGGAGAAATGGAATACAATGCATTCATTCTAGGAGACTTCAACACTCCACTCACTCTGAAGGACATTTCAACCAGACAGAAAATAAGTAAGGAGACAGAGGCACTGAACAGCACATTAGAACAGATGGACCTAAAAGACATCTACAAAACTCTACACCTAAAAGCAGCAGAAAACACGTGAACATGGAACACTTTCAAGAACAGATCATATACTAGGCCACAAAAAGAGCCTCGGTAAATTAAAAAATATTGAAATTGTACCAACCAGTTTCTCAGACCACAAAGGTATGAAATTAGAAATAAATTACACAAAGAAAATGAAAAATCCCACAAACACATGGAGGCTTCACAACATGGTCCTAAATAACGAATGGATCAATGACCAAATAAAAACAGAGATCAAGCAATATATGGAGACAAATGACAACAAAAATGCAAAACTGCAAAATCTGTGGGACACAGCAAAGGCCGTGCTATGAGGAAAGTATATTGCAATACATGCCTGCATCAGGAAAGAAGAACAATCTGATGCGTGCAGTCTAAACTCACAATTAATGAAACTAGAAAAAGAAGAACAAAAGAGACCCAAAGTCAGTAGAAGGAGGGAAATAATAAAGATTAGAGCAGCAATAAAATTGAGAAAAATAAAACAATAGAAAGGATCATTGAAAGCAGGAGCTGGTTTTTTGAGAAAATAAACAAAATAGATAAACCCCTAGTCAGACTTATCAAGAAAAAAAGAGTCTACTCACATAAACAGAGTCAGAAATGAGAAAGGAAAAATCACTATGGATACCACAGAAATACCAAGAACTATTAGAGACTAATATGAAAAATTATATGCTAACAAACTGGATAACCTAGAAGAAATGGACAACTGTCTAAAAAAATACAACCTTCCAAGCCTGACCCAGAAATAAACAGAAAATATGAACAGACCAATTACCAGCAACAAAATTGAACTCGTAATCAAAAACCTACCAAAGAACAAAACCACTGGATGAGATGGCTTCACCACTGAATTTTATCAAACATTTAGTGACACCCTAACATCTATCCTCCTTAAAGTTTTCCAAAGAGTAGAAGAAAAGGGAATATTTCCAAACTCCTTCTATGAGTCCAGCATCACTCTAATACCAAAACTGGGCAAAGACATCACAAAAAAAGAAAATTACAGACCAATATCCCTGACGAACATAGATGCAAAATACTCAACAAAATATTAGCAAACCTAATTAAAAAATAGATAAAAAAGATCATCCATCATGATCAAGTAGGATTTATTCCAGGGATGCAAGGATGGTACAACATTCGAAAATCCATCAACATCATCCACCACATCAACAAAAAGAAGAGCAAAAACCACATGATCATCTCCATAGATGCTGAAAAAGCATTTGACAAAATTCAACATCCATTCATGATAAAAACTCTTAACAAAATGGGTATAGAGGGCACGTACCACAACATAATAAAGGCCATATATGACAAAACCACAGCCAACATTATACTTAACAGCGAGAAGCTGAAAGCTTTTCCTTTAAGATCGGGAACTAGACAAGGATGCCTACTCTCCCCACTTCTATTCAACATAGTACTGTAGGGCCTAGCCATGCCAATCAGACAACATAAAGAAATAAAAGGCCTCCAGATTGGCAAGGAAGAAGTTAAACTGTCCCTGTTTGCAGATGACATGATATTGCACATAAAAAAACCCCTAAAGAATCCACTACAAAACTTTTAGATCTAATATCTTAATTCAGCAAAGTTGTGGGATACAAAATTAATGTGTAGAAATCTATGGCATTCCTATACACTAACAATGAACTAGCAGAGAGAGAAATCAGGAAAATAATTCCATTCACAGTTGTATCAAAAAACATAAAATACCTATGAATAAACCTAACTAAGGAAGTGAAAGACCTATACTCTGAAAACTACAAGACACTCATGAGAGAAATTAAAGAAGATACCAATAAATGGAAACACATCCCGTGCTCATGGATAGGAAGAATTAATATTGTCAAAACGGCCATCCTGACTAAAGCAATCTACAGATTCAATCCAATTCCTATCAAAATACCAACAGCATTCTTCAATGAACTAGAGAAAATCATTCTAAAATTCATATAGAACCACAAAAGACCCGAATAGCCAAAGCAATCCTGAGAAGGAAGAATGAAGCTGGGCGAATTATGCTCCCCAACTTCAAGCTCTACTACAAAGCCACAATAATCAAGACAATTTGGTACTGGTGCAAGAGCCAACCCATAGACCAATGGAACAGACTAGAGAGTCCTGATATAAACCCAACCATATATGGTCAATTAATATATGATAAAGGAGCCATGGACATACAATGGGAAATGACGGCCTTTTCAACAGCTGGTGTTGTCAAAACTGGACAGCTACATGTAAAGGAATGAAACTAGATTATTGTTTAACCCCATACACATAAGTAAACTCAAAATGGATCAAAGACCTGAATGTAAGTCATGAAATCATAAAACTCTTAGAAGACAACATAGGCAAAAATCTCCTGAATATAAGCATGAGCAGCTTCTTCCTGAACGCATCTCTTTGAGCAAGGGAACAAAAGCAAAAATGAACTCATGGGACTACATCAAACTAAAAAGTTTCTGTATGGAAAAGGACACCATCAAGAGAACAAAAATGCATCCTACAGTATGGGAGAATATATTTGTAAATGACTTCTGACAAGGGGTTAACATCCAAAATATATAAAGAACTTACACACCTCAACACCCCCCCAAAAAAATAACCCAATTAAAAAATGGGCAGAGAATATGAAGAGACAGTTCTCCAAAGAAGAAATTCAGATGGCTAACAGACACATGACAAGATGCTCCACATCACTAATCATCAGAGAAATGCAAATTGAAACCACAGTGAGATATCACCTCATATGAGTAAGGATGGCCAGCATCAAAAGACTAAGAACAACAAACGCTGGCGAGGATATGGAGAAAGGGGAAACCTCCTACACTGCTTGTGGGAATGTAAGCTAGTTCAACCATTGTGGAAAGCAATATGGAGGTTCCTCAAAAAAACTGAAAGTAGAAATACCATTAGACCCTGGAATCTCATTCCTTGGAATTACCCAAAGAATACAACTTCTCAGATTCAAAAAGACATATGCACCCCTATGTTTATCACAGCACTTTTTAGAATAGCCAAGATATGGAAGCAATCTAAGTATCCATCAGTAGATGAATAGATAAAGAAGATGTGGTACATATACACAATGGAATACTTTTCAGCCATAAGAAAAAAACAAATTCTACCATTTGCAACAACATGGATGGCGCTGAAGGATATTATGCTCAGTGAAATAAGGCAGGTGGAGAAAGACAAGTGCCAAATGATTTCCCTCATTTGTGGAGTATAACGACGAAGAAAAACTGAAGGAACAAAATAGCAGCAGACTCAGAGACTCCAAGAAGGGACTAGTGGTTACCAAAGGGGAGGGGTGTTTGAGGGCGGGTGGCAGGGAGGGAGAAGGGTTTTGAGGAGTATTATGTTTAGTACACATGGTGTGGGGGGATCACGGGGAAGACTGTGTAGCACATAGAAGGCAAATAGTGAATCTGTGGCATCTTACTACACTGAAGGACAGTGACTGCATTGGGGTATGGGTGGGGACTTGATAATATGGTTAAATGTAGTAACCACATTGTTTTTTCATGTGAAACCTTCATGAGAGTGTATATCAATAATACCTTAATAAAAAATAAATAAATAAAGTAAGGCAATAAGTCCAAGTGGAGAAGTGCCACTATCAGATATGACAACATGTCCAATGGCTCAATGTCATTGAGAGCTTGGCTTGGTGTAGGGACAGAATGAAGGCCAATCCGTAGACGTGGGTAGGATATTCATTAGAGGAAGGCAGGGCCAGTATTAATCAAACTTGTTAGACATGGGAAGTATTTATACTCTTAAATTAGTTGGTGCAGGCTGTTTTTTTGATTCGCACAAGTCTCTGACTCTAAGACACACGACATCTCACATCTAACATCTGAAGATTTTGTCCATGTTAGTCTCCTTTTGTTTTCTCTTCTGCAGCCATCTGTTCTACTCTACTCTCTCTACTGCTACCTTCTCTTTTTGTTTTCAAACTTCCTCAACCCTCTGTGTTTATTCTGTTCCATTTCCTAGGCTTTGCCTAGGAAAGGCCCCACAGCCATTACTCCATGTGATTTGGAGCTTTTTGAAGACTGGAGGCGTTCTTGCTTCCCTGGTATAAGTCCCTTGAAGATAGCCTTTGAAAGGACATAGTCAATGAACTAGTTCTACAGCTTAAGTAACCTAATGCATTATTGACTCTTTCAAGACATAAGGTCCCCACTGCTGCCAGAATTAATGAAGGAGCTTTTTCTAGTTCACAAGAGTTAATGGGCCTCTGGTTTGCTCAATTTATCCCTGGAGCAGTGTACTCCCTGGGGAAGTGTGACTGCCTCAACTGTACGTCAGGTTGGGAGGTGATTTCTCTTCCAGAAATATAAATAGAATGTTTGTTTGTTTGTAGGATGACTGTAGCAGTTTGGGATTTGTTAGATGCTCAGGCCATTTGACAATGAGATTCATGTTTTTCACATCACAACCCAATGTTTTATATTCTAACATTTAATGCAAGATTTTAAAACTTTATTTTAAAATATTTTATGCACAACCAATTCGAATTCAGAAGCCCAGGGTATAAAACTGACAGAAACAAAGCAGCGCTGTTAAGGACTGAGGGCCACACCCTGATGCCCAGTTACTGCTGCTTGTCCCCCATCCCCACCCCCGAATCGCTGAAGGACCCTGGGTTGAAACAACTCTGCTTGACTTGGTTGGGGCAATATGTTGACTACAGAAACCAAAACCTCCTAAGTGAAAATTTAGAGGCATTCTCAACAAAATGATGCAAATTTTCTTCTAAATGTATAGCCCAGCTTGTCAGAACAAAAGGGAAATCTCCCATTGCCGTGAATGAAAATGGACTATAAATGACAGAGATGCATGAGATAACACTGTAGTGTGAGTGAGAGTGGCCCCTAAACCAGGAACTAGGAAGTTTAACACATATTCAGAGACAGCAGGCGTGACCTTAGGCTTACCAGTGGTGAAGATGAGAATTGGTTCTAAGATCAAATAAAGTGGGACTCTCTCACGGAAAGAAGAGGGTATACAAAGCCATCCTTCAGCATAGTGTGAATTTGAGGAAACAAGACTAGTCATTAGTCTCAGGGTGGGAAATAAAATAAGTATATCTAAAAATCAAGAACCTACAAAGGGAATCAAAACAATAAGAAGTTACTAAAATATAATGAAAAATAACAGGTTGACAAAAATGAGTATTGACATGGTAATTTGGTATCAAATAGTTATCACACTGGTAGAATATCAGTTTAGACACAGCCAGAGAGACAGTTGATGAACAGGACTTTATTTCTTATCTGTAAAGTATGAACCAAGCCCTGTAATGCTGTCTCACAAGTTTCCCCCATGTGCTTTCCCCCATATGAGAATAACCTGGGCCAAGGAGACCTAGATTAAAGCAAGCACTATTTCCTGTGTATGTTCTGATAGGATGCCCTAAGTCACCCATTTAGCAGAATGACCTTTAAATTCTTTGATGTTAGAGGTGTCTATAACTTCTTGGAAACTAATGCACACATACTAATAAACACTGAAATAGTAAGTTCCATCTTAGAGCAGGTAAAACCTATTTTTTTGGTCTAATATTTCTGACTTTGGAACATAACATCTCCTTGTTCATGACCTGGTTTGCAACCTCTTTAATGGACACAAGATGCATTGATATCTATATGGACAAATTCAATAGTTATCAAAATTTCCCCTACTAGGATAACAATCTGACTCATGCAAAAACTACTAAACTATCAAATTTCATAGTTTCCTGAAACCAAACAGCCGCCTAAGCCAACAGAATGGCAAAGATTCTGCATTATTTCACTTAATCTTAACAAGAATCTTCATAATTAGTTACCTTTTTATTTTATTTATTTATTTTACTTTACAGATAAGAAAAATAAGGCCTATTGAGGACAGGTGAATTTTCCAAATAAAAGCAGGTCTCATTCTTTAACATCAAAGCTCATGGGCTTAATCGTTATATGACACTATTTGACTTCCCTTGAATTCTGAATAATGATTAATGTTCTGAACACTCATGATAGAGTTTTAAGACTAGTCAACAAATGAATTTGAATGTTTTGTTTCATTGTTTTGTTTTATTTTTACCTAATCCAGTAGTAAAGAACAGAAACAGGAAAACCCAAACCTAGGTCCTGCAAGGCTCTGCTGTTCTGTTAGAGCGCAGTTGCTGCTGGGAACTCTCAAGTCAAATCTGACTCAAGTTTCATTTATAGCAAAACTGCATCTTTCCTCAGGCTCCTCTGAGACATTCTCAGCTCCACAGAGCAGTAATTGTGCTTAAGGACATGAAGAGTTAATCACGGAGAAAGAAATAGTGGGGCAAGAAGGATACAGGGATTACAAAAAGCAATTTCCTTGTTGGAGGTGACAGAAAGGAAATAAATAGAAAGTATCACAGGGCATTGGTAGAAGAGAAACTGGGTGCAGAGATGGCTCCTGAAAGAGGTAAAGGGGCAATAATGAAAATGACTTTAAGGAGTACCTACCTCTTTTCATTTGTTTTATTGTTCCTCTGTGGCAAACCTTTTTCTGGGTCTCTATTCTCACTCTATCTCTAGGACCAAATGCAGGAAAGGAAAAGTGAAACATCCATGTATTTACAACTCTCTATAGTCTTCAGGTCTCTCTTTTTGTTGACTTTCTATTTTTAACAGCAATTTCATTATGACAATCACTGCTTACTCATTTAGCTTCTTTCTGAGCCCTTTGAACATACCTGGTACAGAGCTAGATTCTATAGATTAGTGCATATGAATTTACCAATTCTGCAAGGTAATTGTTATTGTTTCCCCTTTATAGATGAGGAAAGTGAAGTCAAAAGAGGTTAACTTACAAGTGGAAGGACGAAGATTAGAAATCATGTCCTTCTCTCTATGGATCATACCCTTAACTACTAGGAAACCATCTGTGCACATTGACAGGTGTCAAGTAACCTTAACAAAGAGGGTACTATAATAAATAGTTTTGAGAAATGTCAGATTAATATGATTAAACTGCTTAATATGAGAGATCCCCCAAGGGAGGATGAAATGTGGAGTATTTCTCCAACTTTTTTCACTACAAGGTCTTTTTTCACAGCACATCTCATAAGACAATCGTTTTGCAGAATGCATATTGGGAAATGCTTTCCTAGACTAATAGTTCATTGGAGTAAACTTTACTTAATTATTATTGCCAAAATGTAGGTGCCCACAGTGGGAAAAAAATCAGGAAATCAGCCCCCTTGTAGAATATTATTTTGTCCAGATTTCTTTCTGCCTGCATATGCTGTAGGTTTCACTCAACATCTGGTAGAGACCTGTGTTCATGTACCTCCATGCTGTGTGGGGAATGTTAATGGCACTCACATTTTTCTCTCTAAGAAATTTCATGGCTCTTTTGTTTTAACCCCCTCAAATGCTACAGGGACATTTTTTATTCAACCGGACACATTTAACAGAGCCATTCCATTGGTATGAGTACTTTCCTTGAACTCAACTTTCAAAACTGAAGTGTGTGAAAAAGTTTCTAAAACAAAGTAAAACAAAATTCAACTTAATAATTTTTGTCAAAATGAGAAAAAAAATATCACCAAGATGCTGACAAGTGGCCACCTATTTCTAAACTGCTTTTCCTGACCTGGATGAAACACGCCATTGCTATTCACAACTTGCTTCTCTCCATGATCCCCTCAATCTATTGGCAATTACCATGGTGGAGATAATCAATAATGAAATGAGATGGGAGAAAGACTGATAGAATGTTGAAAAATGGAGAGTTGTTCTCTGACTGAGGCAGAGAAAGAGGCCCTAAATGTTAAAAGGAAGTGAGGGTCATAGCTTTGTTTAATATTGGACCTGGGAAATAGCCTATGGGATTTTCCTACTCTGTAACAGTCTACGTTTGTGGAACAGGAGGAAAAGAGCAAGCATTCCATTCACTCTGCCTTGTGATGTTTCAGAGTTCTTATAGATAACACAGTGACTCCTGGACCCTGGAGACATAAAATACACAAGTAAATGGCCCTGAAGATCAACTAATACAGTGATTTTGAACACTGTGTTCCATTGAACCACAAGAGAGATGTAAAGGGCCCTCTGGAGATAAAGGCTTTTGAGGACACTTTTTTTTTTTCATATCAGTGACAGCAGCTCCATGTCCCTATTAGGGAAAAAAAAGTTGAAATTTCAGGACTTCCAGCCAACATGGCATGTGGAGGTCGCCATTATTTCTGTGATCTGTATCTAACACCTGAGTGTCAAAATATAGGTTTTCAATTAAGTACAAATAATATCCAAAACAGAGGCTACGAGGGATACAAGAGAGGCTGATGGGAGGTGGAGAAGGTCCAGAGACTTGCTGGTAACTATGGACAGCACTTGCAGGCATGGGCAGCCCATTCCATACCCCTGGATGTGATTGTCAGGCACACATTGAAAAGAAGAAATTGACAGAGGGTGAGGGGTGGCCAGGTGCTGTGAGCCATCCTTTCTGCAGTCCTCCAGAACAAGGATTTATGATTGGGGTACTATGTTAAAGGGGGAGACAAAGCAGAACCTGAGTAGTCAGCAGTTCTGGGGAGGTCACTAGGGGAGGCCCTTCTCCTGTTGCTCCATTCCACCCATTTCTTAATGTTATTGGAAATAGCAAGAGGAAGACCTTAGCAGACTCTTCTTCCTTTAGAAGAGTCAGCTGGTGGTCTTGAAGTTAAACCCAATTATAAAATAAGCTTATAAATAATGATTACAAGATAGATGGACACTAACACTATGGAAAGAAAACAACAGAAAAACAGAGCTGATAGGAAGAGTAGAAATTTGTAATATGCAAAATTAACATTCTCAGTGAAAAATGAAGGTAAAGCTTCCATAAAGCAAAACCAAAATACTATATAAAAATAGGAACAGGGATCTTAGTAATGAAATGGAAATGGTTATATAATGGAAAAAATTATAGAACAGTAGAAGACATTGACTAAATAGTAGCATAGACAGCATCAAGGAGAAACTGGTGATCTGGAAGATCAAGCCATAAAAATCTCCCAGATGGTAGCTCTGCCACATGAGCTGCACCCCTGTACCCCCTTCAAGAAAGGACTCAAAATCCAGCTACATAGGCTGTGTGTAGTTGACAGTCTTCAGCTGTTAACTTCATAAGTGGCTACTTTGGCTTTTGTGCCAAGGTCATGTTTTTGTCAAGGCAGCCCCTAGCCAATGACAGCAAGGCAATAGTAATGTGGTACTCCTCTAAGGAGCAATCTTTGCTATGGAGTTCCCTACTGGGCTGTCAGGTAAGTATAGTATTCTGACAGCTCCCCATAACCCAATCCTTCCATTCCCTTTTGATATCACAGGTGTTACTCCGCATTAAAGTTTTTGCACTTCTAATTCTACCACATCTGACCCCTGGAAAACCAAAGCTGCTACAGCATCAGAAAGGTGTAAGAAAATGGAAAGTATGAAAGAAAAGCTGAGAAACATGGAGCATGGATACACAGGGTAGTAGGTAGAACATGTGAATATATTACAAAATAAATTTAAAAATAGAATTCTATATCCTTCTAAATTATGAGAGGGAATAATGATATTTACAGATAGATGAGAAGTTGGGAAATTGCCAGCAAAAATATTTCTAAAGAAGGATTAGAGCATGTTCCTAAAGAATAATGAATACAGAAGGAAGTAATGTTACGTAGTAAATACTTGTGAGTAAAGAAAATAATAACACATTAGTGTCTAGATTAGACATGAAAGACATACATATACACACACTGTCTATATCAATGCTACCAACCAGGTGATGGGAATTTGAGACAAGAGCTTAACAAAATTCTATGTCTTGAATAGGTGGAAACTATAGATACTGATTAAACTTAGATGTTCCTAGGAAAAAATATATTTAGTAACAATTCAGGGAAACCACTAAAATAAAAGAAACAAAATACATAACTTCACAACTAAAAGAGGAAAAAATGTTTTGAAAGAAGACATTATCAATTTAACAGAAACAAGAAAGGGAGAATTTTTTTTAAAAAAGAAGAAAGTATGTTAAAAAAAAGCCAGTAATATGCTATTTACAAGAAATACTCTCAAAATAAAAAGGAAAACATATGTATCAGGACATATAAACAACAAGAAAGCTTGGATAGCAATATTAATATCAGATATATAGAAATTTAGGGCTCCATGAGGGAGAAAAGAGAGAATCTCATATTAATAAACCTAATAATATACCAAGAAGGGGAAACATTTATGAATTTTGTCTCCACCTAACGAAATAGATAAAGGCCAAATAGAATTTCAGCAAATCCCAAGTAATTGTACATTATACTGACTATATTCTCTGATAAAATGAATAAAATTGGAATTAAGATAAGAAATTTGGCAAAATCTCAATATCATGGACAAAACCTCTTGTTATAAAAATGATTGTGTTGTTTAAGAACTTTAACAACCAATGGTTTGATCTCATATTACAAATGAGGGTCATTAAGAACTGTAGACACTAAAACCATATGGACAAGGCCATGTGATATAATCTAGAACCCAGGTGTGCAAGCCCAAACAAGATAACACAATTCACCTGCTGCAATTCTTTATCAAAAAAATCCAACCAGAGAAAGTGTTTTTTAAAACATAAATTGTATGAGGGTAAAACATAAAATGAAATTGAACAAGCAAATAAAATCTGAACTGAGAAGATCCAGATTCTGCTATCAGTCCTGTATTTCCAACGTGTAATAAAAGCCCCCTGATTTCAAACTGTGTTCTAAGAAGGATGGAAGATTAAACCGTAAAAACAAACAAACAAAAAACCTCACCAGATATGTGGGATAATCCTGGATAATAGTGGTTATGAAGCTAGAGTGTTCATGTTTAAAATAAAGGATCATTTTATTAAACTGAGATGCTATAAAAATAGATGTTTTCCCTTATTAGTCTTCTAGGTAAGTCATACCAGTAAATTCTCATTCTTACTTTTTTCTTTCATGGCACCTTTTCCCCATATAAGGCTCAAATTCAGAGAGCAATGGGGTCAGGGTGATCAACAGTGCCACATGTTCTCAAAAGCAAAATAAACAAAGGATAAAAAAGTAATAGCCTTTATCAATGGGGAACCATTGCTATTTTGGAGAGAGATCAACATCAGAAAAGAGGAGACAGAAGGTATGCTTTGAGGAGTTAGAGGAAG
The DNA here is from genome assembly GCA_032199065.1 of Smutsia gigantea. Lineage (NCBI taxonomy): Eukaryota > Metazoa > Chordata > Mammalia > Pholidota > Manidae > Smutsia > Smutsia gigantea. The sequence continues at coordinate 216,392 of JAVSCE010008469.1, forward strand.
TAAGTGGGGAGAATATATAGGCAAATTCTAAAGATTTTTGTTGGAAAAGTTAGGCCAAAGATAGGATAAGGGAATAGAATAATAATTTAGGTTATAACGGGGTCAGATGAAGTCTTTTGCAAATTTATGAAATGACTTGTGTATTTTTGAAGGATGAAAGAGAAGGGAGAACATATAATAGGTAGGTTGGTTTAATTTGGAAGCATCTGGAGATCGAAGACACAGGTAAACTGTAGCCCACCCTGATGAGAATGAAAGAGACACAAAAGAGAACCTGTGTCAGAATCAGTAACAGTGTGTCAGTGATGATGCTGACAGAGGTCAAGAGAACCTGGTTGTCTGTACAGCTGAGGTAGTAAAGCAACTATGAATACCCAGTATTTATAGGATCATTACCATCATCATAGCCATCACTGATACTGAGATCTTTGAGGGTAATGGGCAGACACAGCAACCTGTACATTGCTGCTGGGGTTGTACACTCGTATAATTGGGAGGGGCTATTGCACATGTACATGTGTGTGCATATGTGAACACACATACACACACACACACACACCATAAGGCTGCAAAGCAAGCGGGATTTAGACTTTCTGGAATTATAAAATAATGAAAAACACTCTCCAACACTTTCTTCCTGTCTTGGGAAAAAAAAATAAAAGACTCACAGTTTGGGGTGACATAATGGGTTTCATTTCTAAAACAGAAGCCTGATACGCTCTGTGTATGGATTGAGGTTAAGTTGGAGGCAGACAGGTGGAGAAAAGGGTTCTGTGGAACTCTGGGAGAAGGAATGTTTGAAATTTGAAGTAAAAGATACTGAATTGGTATTTAAGAGATCTTGTAGTCCAGGCTGTTACTTCACTAGCTACGGCAAGTCACTTATTCTGTGCTTCAGCTTCTTCACTTGAAATATGAGAGTGGCCTGACTCATCTCTGAGGTCCCTGGAAGCTTATTGAGCTTCCTACATATCACTACTTAATTAATTGTGTAGTTTTGGATTCATTTGGACCTATTACATAACCACTTTGGGCTGCAGGTTACACACACACACATTTTATTTTGGTTCTATTAAGCATCAGTATCCTATGAGGATGTCATATATATCAATCATTAAATGAGGGCATTATATGCCTGGCATTGTGCTAAAAACTTTACCTATATTTTAGTTTCTTTTTCATTTTGACAACAACCCTGGGAGACCTTTGAAGATTGATATTACTAGGCCCCTTTTTAAGTATGAAAAACTAAAGCTCAGTGCTATCTGCTGTGGAGGGATAATCCAGAAATCAAAACTAGGCCTCCCTGCTTCCAAAATCCATCTTTTAAACAACTTGCTGTGTTAGTGTGTTGGGTCACAAAATGGGATGAAATCTAATTCATTTCATTGACATATGTTTCAGCCCTAACTGAAGACAACTCAGTGATGTGTGGTGCATGGTGAAAGTGAATAGAAACAATTATGGAAACCCTCATAGAAACATTTATCTGATAATCCAGTTTGAAGTACATTTTCCAGATACATGTAATAGATAAATATATCTCTTATTCTTAAATGAGAATATCTATTGAAAAATATCACTAATGCAATAATTAGACTAAATGAAAAATTTTCCAAATGGGTTCACATTTATATGGATATACACATTCAGCAATTTCATGGAAAATTGCTTCCAAAATTACATCCCTAGATGGTATCCCTAGAAGGGGTCTCAGAAGGGACCCTCATTAATAATACCCCTTGAGGCTACATACATCCCTTTAGGATCTTCTGCTTTGTGCAATTAGATGCAGTAGAAAGCATCCAAATTCTAAGAGTTAGACTTAGTTAATGAAAACACAGTGGAGTTTTTTTAAATAATGTCTCAGATTGTCATGAACTGAACACAATAGAAGCTCCTACAACTAAAGGAAGATGTGTCTCTGGTGAGAGATTTTGACCCAAATCTATAAAATAATGATAGGAATTACAATAATCAATATTTAAACATCACGTTACAGTGTACTAAACATATCCCATTCCATAAACTCTTGTAATCCCAGAGCAACTCTGAGAGGTGGATGAAACATCTGTATCCTTCTTTTTGTAGCAAGGAGGAAATCAAATTTCTAAAAGAACAATTGATATGATCAAGGGTAGAGCTAGTATGTAGTATCGTTGGGACTTGAACTTTACCAATGATGAGAGACAGGAAATTAGATTTTTAAAAATGTTTCTTGTTCAGGAGCTCGGTCAGATTTTTACATATTATTTCATCCAGTGATTCAAATCATATTACAAATGGGCCTTTGCCTCAACAGTGTTGCAAACAAATATTGTAAAATATTCCAACTGGACAAGCAAAAACTGGAGAGACAGAGAGAGAGACAGAGAGAGAGAACAGAGACAGTGTGTGCAAAAAAGGGAAGTGAGAGAGAAAGAGAGTTGTTCAAGGTCACACATTTATTTTCTAATGAATGTTTATTAAATTGTCATGAGGTATTCTTGGGTTCACTGGATACGGTGATGAACAAGATGGCCAGGTGTTAATTTAATGCAGGGGTCAGAATTCACACCTGGTTCATATGAGCACAAAGCCTTCCCTCCACTGTCATGGACCACAGAGATTTATACCATCTTCCTTCGCCTTTCTTCCCTAAAAGTATAGCATATTTGTGGAAGACCACAAACAAGTATTTGCATTTCTGTAGCCAGGCTAAAAGAACAAACACATGTCAAAATCCTAAATGATGGCAAAACAGTGGTAGAAGTTGAAGCACACTTGCAGGAATCAGAGAATAGAATTTGAGCAGAGTACCTACCTTGTTGGCTGTTTCTGGGTGAATGATTTTCTTGTTTTGGGGGAAGTGGATGACAGTGGTATGACTTGCTCCCTCTGGATTAGGTACTTGAACATAGTGACCGATTCCGTCTTAGTTCCAGTGATAGACAAAGGCAACAAGGATGGAGCAGGAGCAGTAGTATCCGGAAAGCACGAGGCAGAAAGAGATCAGGTTTGGACTTTGTGTTCAACCTTGAACCTCCTTGATCATGATGTGTCTTTTCCGGTCAAAGCCCTCAGAATCTTAAGGTATCGTTAGTAACAGAATTCAAGAAACTTCAGGGGAAAAAAATATCTTGTATGTTTCTGCCTCATTGACTCTCCATCTCATTTCCAATCTCATCTGAAAACATATCTTTTTTCTCTCCTGACCGCATCTGCTAACTGCCCTCTCCCATGGCTATTATTTAACTGAAATATACGTGATCACTTTAACAAGGGTATTTAACTTCATGGGGTTGTTGAGATGCTATTTTTAATAGTTTTAGGTTGAAAGTATAAGTGGCTGAGGTTCTAAACTGGGAAGGGTCCTTATGAAACAAACTTTTTCATCTAGAAAAGAGCTACCTCCCTAGTCTTTTAAACCCATGCCTCTGAAGAGATCAGTTGAGCCTTGAATTTATAGCTTATGTTATGAAAATAAAATGATTTTATTTTAGTTTCCAGATATGCTTTTGTAATATTTATAAGGCCCTTCCAAATTCTGCAGGATTTTCCTATTCCCCCTCCCTAAGAGAGTCTATTATGATACGCTCTCCATCCAGTTTCAAATCTTGGCTTTACCACTTTGTAGCACTGTGACCCCTGACATGCCACTTAAATAGTGGATGCCTCAGTTTTCTCATCTTCTGGGAATTATTTACTGATTTTGAGGGTTCTTCCAGAATTAAATAAAATTCTGTCTAGAAAAATCCTTGAATAATAGAAGAATTTAATACATGTTAGCTCTTGTTGATTGGAAAAGCACGTGTGATCCTTGGCCAACTTAAAATCAGAGAAGTTCTTATTACAATAGACTGTGAATTCCATGGGCAGTAAGTCACTGCTTAATGCTACATCACCAGCACCTGGAACTATGCTGGGTATATACTAGGCACTCAAGCTATCTGTGAATGAACAAATATCTTTCACCATCAGTCAGTTGTTTTACAACTTAGAAAGTGCTGGAAAACCTACCATCTCATTTGATCCCCTCAACAGTGTTGCACACAAATATTGCAAAATATTCCAACTGGACAAGCAAAAACTGGTTGATTCACTGTAAATCCTGTTGTCTTGGGGTTCTGCCTAGAAATCCATGCTAGAGTGTGGATCACCCTCGATGCCATCTCTCTTCCCACCACCCACAGACAGTGACTAACCCCATCCTAACAATCCTGTCTCCTACTTTTAGTTCTTAAAATATATGACTGTTGCCATTGACATAGGTCAAATGGTTGGTATCCACCTGAGCTGCTGAAGAAGTTCTGTAGTCTAACTGCCTTCCGGATGTCACTGCTACTCACTCATTTTTCATTCTGCAAATACTCGTGGAGCATCTCCAGCGAGAAAGGCACTCTGTTAGGTCCCCACAGAGAGGTAAACCAGATATGGCCCTTGCACTTACGCTTAGTGGATCTTCTTAGGACATTAAACTGACCCTTCTCTATTGTCTAGTGACACCCAAATGCATACAGGACTCTCGGACATGCACTCACAGTCCTTCATTCTCAGTTACTTCTTCCCCTCTCCAGCTCCATCTCCTTAACAATCTTAGACTTTCTGCCATGCATCTTTAACACACCACACTCAATACCCTAATCAGACATTTGCTTTTTAATTCTAAGAATATGCCATGCTTTTCCAGGCTCCTGAACTTTGTGTTTGCTCTGTCTGGAATGCTCTGATCTGACCATTCTTTCTACTTTCTCTAACAGAAGTAACTATAAAGGTAATAGCTACACTTTGAGTGTTTTCTGTCTGAGAAGCACAGGGTTAAGTGTTATGTGTGTGCGTGTATGTACATATACCCACACATATAATTTCATCTTGTTTAATTCTTAAAAGACCATCTTATTTGTGGGAAAATTGAAACAGAAAATGGCAAGTTAATTAACTTACCCAAGGTGACACTGATAGCCAGTAACAGGTTATCATTCCAAACCCAGTCTGACTCCAAAGCCCGTATTCTTAATTGCTCTGCTTTATGACAAGTGAGCTTCTAGCCATCCTTCAGGACCTTGTCCAAGGGCACTTAATCTCTGAAATCTCAAAATATTGGCTGACTTATCTAGGCGAGGAGAATACTTCTGTCCTTTCCATTTACTTTATGCATATCTGTAATGTGGCACCTTTTGCATTTATCTTCTATAAACACTTGCACTCATTATCTGTTTAGAAGCCTATCTCTGCTGTTAGTGCCTTTGAAGTCACTGATTTAGACTTATTTATCCCTATATTCCCTGCATTTAGCACAGTGCCCACTTAATAACAGATGCTCAATAAGTGAATGAATGATGAATGCAGGATTGGGGGAAGCCGCACTTCCTGTTAGGACCAGAGTGCCCGTATTAGAGAAATAAGTGGGAGAGGTAGGTGGCAAGAGCTGATGAAGGCTCTGCCACCAGGTCATCATGCATGGGTCTGACCTGATTGGAAAGATCAAAAATTGCTTGGAGTAATGGAGACAAAACATAAAATCAGAAACAAAAATTCCACTCCTGCATTTTTCATTTTTCATCCAGTTGTTTTGGTGTTGTACTGACACTCAGAGCTACAGGTCAGAGCTAAGCTCACCTGGGCTTAATTGGAAATTGCATAAGTTTGTTTTGGAAATGCTCCAGAGAGCAGCTGACAAGAAACCTCTGCTATCAACTTGAAACATAGCTGTATGAGGATTTTAAAGAAATAAACAAAACCCACTGCGTATTTTGGCAACATGCCTTACATTTTCCTTGGCTGAATTTGGTGTATTTTTAATTTAAGGTAAAGAATGAAGACAACATTCACTGATTTGGTCTACAGGATGATTTAGGAGTGATGTAAAAACAGTCCATTAGCAGTATATTGATTACACCAATGGTCCCAATTCTTTACCCCTCAAGTCTGTATCCTTTGCCTTATAGCTTTGCACTGCCTCCTGCTTCAACACTGGACTAGGCCTCATAACTGGGCAGGTGATCAACTGTCCTGGTTTTCCCTGGACTGTCTGGGGTTTAGCATTGAAAATCTGTATTATGGGAAGCTACTCAGTCCAAGGGAAATTTCTTAGTCAGAAAAAACAGAATTATTGACTACCCTCTAGGCCAGTGGATATAACACAAGCAGAGAACTTCCTATGAGGGCTTGTCCTCTCTTTTGTGCCTCCTCCATCACCATGAAAACATGCCCAGAATTGCCTGCAGGATAAGAAATATATGAGGAAGAGCCAAGTCATTCCAGCTGCCCCCAGCCAGGGCAGCCTAGGCCTGCCACCAACCTAAGGCCTCTTAGGCCTTGTGAATAACACAGATATATATTAGGCATGGATCCAGGCCACCGAGGCACTTAAATATGCAAATATAAGCAGAGTAATAAGTAGCATATGATTTCTGCCTTCGTATACCTGAAGGATAGAGAAGAAGTCATTAGAAGAGGGAGCCAATTCATTTTTCCTGTGCTAGCTGGTGAAATTATGACCATTGTGTTGACTCTATATGAAGACAGATGCAGATGAAATTAGGTTTCTTCATGAGGAAGAATTTTCTAGCAATCAACAGCTGTTAAAAGCTGTCCAAAGCTGGCTCCTTAGTGAAGTAATGAGCTGGGCATCAGTGGGGACATTGATACAGAGGCTGGAAACTGAGGTGACAAAATTGCCATAATGTATTCAACTCAGTTGATGTTTATGGAAGGTCTCAAATGTGCTGAGCCTTAAACCAAGCTCTGGGCTCTTTTCAGCACGGAGCTCTGTGCACACATCACATGCCCATAAAGCTGGACCAGGTTGGGAGTAAGGTATTCTAGACAGAGGAATTAGTATATATAAAAGTATGGAGACATGCAGAGGCCTGATATATTTGGGTTCTTGTTAGATTGTGGTATAGATATCGATCCAGTGTGGAAATGGGCTTGTAGATGCTACTACGGAGATAAACAGCAAAACAGAAGTGAGAGTACAGTGGCGTTGTGCTGTGTTAATTTAGCTAAGCTAGTACTGACTTTCCAAAGATTCCCTTCCCTGAATAATTTAGGGCTCCAGTGGTCCAAAGACCCATTTGACACATTTGAAAAAGGGAAGTGAAGTAGTAACCGTTTTCTGATTAGAAGGTCTGTACGGGACACCAGGGGCTTCTGCAGCTCCCACTGATTTCCTGCTTAAGCCTCTCCAGCTTCCCAGAAGGGCACAGCTATCAAATGCAGAGGGTTAGAGGAACTGAAAGCCCAACAGTTTCCACCTTATCCTAGTGGTTCCAGTTTGTCCTTTTTCTCCCTCATTTCATGCCTGTTTTTTCTTCTTGACTGCCTGCCACACAGCATTTTAGGCCTCAGCACCAGATTACAAAGAAACCACCTTACACAGACTGTACAACCAGCCTCCAGAACTATAGAAGATCAGCATCCTATAATAAATCCCTGATTCCAGATTACTTCTGCTGGTTCTGCTTCTCTGATCAAACTCTGATCGGTACTGTTAGGCTCCGGGAGGTAAACTACATGAAAAGACTTTTTTTAGAGTCAGCCATCATGGGTTATCGAGTCAGACATTACTTGAGCTTATAAATCCACGTCCTTACAGCCACTTTCCTAGTGGGGTGACCTTGGTTTGTGTGATAGGAAGCCTCCAGGATGGCCCTCGATGACCTCCAGCCCCTGGCATGCAGCCCCCTCGCATATCGCATCACGGTTGGCCTGTGTGACCAGCAGAATACTCACATGATGATGGTCACTTCTCAGTGGGGGTCATAAAGACACTGCGGCTTCAGCCTCTCCTTCTCTTGGCTCACTCACTCTGGAAGAAACAAGCCGTGTTGTGAGGAGAGCCTCATGTGGTGGAGTGAGCTTCTTGCTAACAATCATGTGATTGAATGTCCCTAGTCAGACCTCCAGTCTCCATTAAGCCTTAAGATGATTTCGGTCCTGAGGAACCTCTTCGCTGCAAACTCATGAGAGGCTCTGAGCCTGATTCATCTACCTCGGCTGCTCCTGGATTTCTGAGCATCAGAAATTATGTGACTTGATATTTGGTGTTTTAAGCTGCTAAATTTTGGGGTAATTTGTGATGTAGCAATAAATAACCAATAACCAATACAATATAAATAACCAATTAACTTCCTTTAAAGTAAAATGATAATACCTTCATCACTGGGTTGCTGTCAAGATTTAGGCAAAAATGTATAGAAAGTACCTGCCACTGTTCAGCATGTGGTAAATCTGTGAATGAACCCTGTTCCTGCTGCTACTGCTGTGGCTGTTTTTATTGATGTTTTTACTTCTTTCAATCTTGGCATTCTATGATTCCTTCCCTTCAAGCTGAAACGGTGGGTGTAGCCTTCAGTGAGTAGGTTCATTTGTATCGGATCTGAAAGCCTACCCTTTCATAGGTTTATGGTGCCTACCGCCCAAAAAAATCACCAAGGGTGTGGTAGGGGAGGACACAGGGAAAACAGCTTCAAAGCTGGGCTCTGTTAAGGTTGGTTTTTTTTTTTCAGTGCTGGGAGGTCCCACCCTTTTCCCAAAGAAAACGTTCTAACTTGGATTCAAATAGTAGCTGACAACATCAACTCATGTAGGTCCACCAGTGGCCCAAGGGCTGGAGAATATTAAAGGTTGGGAGTTAAAATCTGATGCCTGCCTGCTTGGGAAATTAACTCAGCCATAGAGACTTATTGGAAAGTTAACAAGAAGCATGGACACCTTCCCAGGACTTGATGGTGCAAACTAATTCAATGGCATTTAACATATCTAATTGTTAATGAAATGGAGTATTAATTGTGGAGTGTTAATTCCTTCCCTTAAGCAGTAGCTGCTTGCTTTGACTGGAAGTATTTGCATCCAAATAATGCAACATTGGGGCTTCAAGGGGTTTTCTAAATGAGTGCAGCCCTCCACTTTTCACAAATGAGGAAACAGGGTGGAGAAGATTATAGGTATATAGGTAAGTAACACTGCTGAATCCCTGCCTTATTCTTTCCTGAGGGGATCCTTTGGGGAAAGATGAAGGGTGCAAGGAAAGTGGAGTTTCTTTGGTTTCCTAAACAGTTTCAGTAGTTATGAGCATGGATGTTGAAGTCATGTAGGACTAGATCAAATTTCACCTTCACTGCTTGCTGACTGCATGATTTTGAATAAACTAACTTGTATTGAATAAATTACTTATTTTCTCTAAACCTCAGTTTTCTCATCTGTTACAAAGGAATAACAAATTTTGTCACTGGTGTTATGAGGACTCAAGAAACGCCTGGCCTGTAGGATGTGCCCCATAAAATGCACTTTTAACATTCTTTATTTTATATATATATTCTTAATGGCCAATATACTTGGCAGACATAGAATATGTGGATATTATTGAGGTTCATCTGAATTACCAGCTTTGTTTAAAAAAAATGCCTAATTTTTTTTCCAGTGAATCAAGTCAAATTACAAGTCATCAAAAATGATAACATTCCTACAACAAACACCACCTTCCAGTTTTGCAATCCATCGGGTCAGTCTACCTTGATTGCTTTCTCCAGGTTGGTTTAACACAATAAAAGAAGGTAAGTCCAGGGGCTCCTTAGAAGGAAAGTGGCATCCATCAACAGAGATCAAAGGTAACCCCAGAACTAATAACATGTACCCAGAATGTTATTCTGAGCACTTGGTCCTCAACAATGAGAATTAAGCTTTCTTTGGTTTTCTGAGTCCCACCAGCTTGGAGATCTTCATCCTATCAGTGTTCCCCCATTCATGTTCCTTTTCTTTGGGAAATAACTAAAGCTCAGGCCTGCTCAGATTGTCAAAACCAGGGATATCCAGTATGAAAAGGATGTATGAGGGAATAGGAGGTATCACAGAAGGAAGGAAGAACATGAACTAAAGCAGGTGATGAGCCACAGGGCTAACAGGGAAGTAAGAGCTGAGAGCTGGATCATGGGCAAAATGTAAGCCACTGGAAGGATTAGTGAGAAGTCTGAATCCAGTGCAAAGAAACTAAATCCCAGAGAGTTTATGAAAGCTGGGGCTCTAACACTGGAAAGCAAGCAAGGTGGAATTATAAGATAGGGCTTGGGAATATGGACAATCCATGTAGTAGGCCAAAGTAGGACCAGCCATGAATGTCTTGTCCCCACTGTTTTTAGCTATTCATCTGGGGGAAAAAGATCCAGACTGATCTTGTTGAGGACTTTACATATATATATTATATCTATAGATATAATATATATATGGAATATTATTTATATTACCTTAATGTATTCATCAGACAACTTGAAATTGGCATTACTCTTTCTGTGATCCACTTGAGGAAATTAAAGCTCAAATTCTTTGATTCACCACAGCTCCATAATTGGTGAATAACAGACCTAGAACTTAGACATTGGAACTCTGTTTAAGTACCAAGCCTGGATTCTATGTACCATGCAAGATTAGGATTGGAGTACAACTAGAATTGCAGATAGGAATAAAGTAGCCCTAGATTGATACCCATATGGAGTAGTAGCAGGGTGGGAGCAGAATGAGAATGAGGAATGGTTAACATAGCAGGTCAACAAGCCTATCTTCAGATGGAAAATGCAGCATCACTCATCTTTGGGTACACCTCTAACACTGTGATGGCCAGACCCTCCATTATGACTCTGAGTCTTGAGAAATCATATTTGAAATGAAGGTTCAGAGTTCATGCAAGATTTTCATTTTTGGAAAGAATGGACTACATTTGTTAAGCAAAAGGACAGACATGAGGTGGGGTGGAGAGAGAATAAGGCCAGTAAAGCCCACTAAAAGGAACTCAAAGAGTTAATGAGATAAAACCAGAGAGCCAGAAAGGACTCACAGAGTTAATGGGTTAATTAGTTGAAGTTTCAAAGGCCAGGAGTGGCTTGGAATGCCCGGATATTCCCCCAGATAAAGAAAAGTATGAGAGTGCAGCCTACATCTTCATTGTACCAAATAGACAATGCAATTGTAAAATCTACTTAGACTGCAAAAAGGCCCATCTTATTCTTTAACTTAAACTATATGCTGTTCTTCCTCTACTTCCAGCCTTTTAATTAAGTAACTTTGTAACCAGGACAGGAGACAGAGCTCCAAAGTATAAATAAATCTATATGGATAAAGAATGCCAAAATCCAGACCAACACAGTCACCTAAATAACCCTATTCTTAGGACAAAACTTCAAAGGGATTATGAATCATCTGCATACATCATGCCTTACGCTGACTCCTACCTAAAAAGATCCTGTAAAACCCCAGGTCCTAAACCCTTAAGTAAGTGCACCTCCTCTCTGAGGTTGCCCACAATCCCCTTTCTTCAACTGCATCACTTTCTATGTTCTACTCCAGATAAGCAGAGAGTGGCTACTGAAAGCTCTGATTGAGGCTTGCAAGTTCCCTTTGCCTGGGTGACCCAGACAGGACTGCAGCTATATGATCATGCTCTTTTGTAGCCTGCCTGGAAATCTCCTTTCTTTGCCTTTGGGAGATTCTCAGAAACATAGTCTCACTCCATCCAGTGCTCTGTGGCCTCCCCAAATCCTGGGGTGGTAGGGACTTAGTCCCCATGCTGTACAGATTCAAGCAGACACTGGATGCCAGGTGACCCTGGCTTTAGGAGCTGGCAAGTGATTTTTTCCAATGCTGAGCAGAAGTTCAGTGAGCTTCCCTCTCCTGCTTTTTTCTTCGTTGACTCTGGCCCACTCCTCCTTTGGAGTGTAGTCAAATAAAACTTTCATTCTGCTTTGTTACTGTCTCTTTGCCTTTCAATTCTTTGTTGCAGCGGGGGCAAGAACCAAAGAGAATAAAAGCAACCCTTAACACATTCATTTGAGTTGAATCCAATATGCTTTAGCTCACAAAATTTTCCCTTGAAGGTAGGAAAATGGTGAAGGGTATTTAGAAAGACAAGAACAAAAGTTGGATTAAGACAGTTTAACTTCACTCTCCCTGGACAAGTGATGAAAAAGATACTTGAATCGTCTCAAGATGCCTGAGCTTGAATCCTGATTCTGTCTTTAACCAGTGGTGTGGTTTGGGGCCCAGTCTCATTTCTCTGTACTTAGTTATCCTCTACTTTAAAAGGTGGAACATACCTGAGACATTATTTTGTGAGGAAATAGAATGAGTATGTGTGAAATAATTTTGTAAACTCACTCTGTCCATGTAGAGGTTGACAACTTTCCTTAAGCAACAAAGGCCAAGGTCACCATTTACCTAGAACTCAAGGATGCCCTGGGAAAAGGAAATCAGGACTTAGATGCTGTGTCTACAGCCAAGAGGACAGCAGTGCTGCCTTGTTGAAGAACAGGGAACTGAAAGTCAAGGTGTCTGGGCTGCTTTGCATGGCTTCCACTCATTGACAATATGACCCTGGGCAATTATTCGTTCATCTCTATAAGTCTTAATTTTCTCACCTGATAAATATGAAAAATAATCTAAAATCTAGAGTCCTAGTTTCTCATCCTTGCCTACAAATTAGGCTCTCCTGGGATGATGTGATATAATGAGTTATAAGAAATACATATTTGGTCATTCTTATGACCAAATATCTATTTTCCAGGTATATTTGGTCTTCATCTATAGTTCCTGAAAACACTGCAGTCTTAAACGTAAAACGGGTGTTTTGTCATGTTAATGAGAGACTTTTAGACCCCCTCCCAAGGGTGGATGGGAGCTGGAGATTGGATCAGCCACTGACTGATAATTTAGTCAATCATGACTATGTAATGAAGACCTCACAAAACCCTGGACAAGAGCTTATCTCTCTGCTCTCTGGCTCTGCTCTGCCTGCTTTGTTCAGCTGGATCTTGCTTCTTGGTCAGAGAGAGCTTCTAACCTTGGGGAACCAGAATGCTTCCACATGCCACCAAGCTCCATGAGGATAGAAAGTCCTTTATTTGGGACCTTGCCCTATGTCTCTCTTCATGTGACTGTTAACTTCCATCCTTTATTAAACTAGTAAACGTAGTTAAGTGTTTTCCTGAGTTCTGTGAACCAATCTAGCAAATTAATCAAATCTAAGGGGGAAGTCGTGGGAACCTCCAATCTGTGGCCAGTAGGTCAGAAGCACAGGTAACTGCCTGGGGCTTGCGACCAGCATCTGGAATGGAGGGTGGAGGGCAGTCCTGTAGGATGGAGCCCTTAACCTGGGAATCTGGTGCTGTCTCTGAGCAGATAGCACCAGAATTGAAGTGAGTTTTCCAACACCCTGCTGGTGTTAGAGAATTGCTTGGTGTATATTTGTGTCGGAAGACCTCCCTACCACGTATTTACACACATTGGAATAGGGTCCAGGTCCTAAATGAAGTTATACTACTGCTTTGTATAATATTGTTACTGTTATACAAATACTTAGGGAAAAAATACACCATGGCATTTGGTGTCAGAGATATTGCAGGTGCTTTTTAAAGCCTGATGTCCAAGAGGTGCCCCAGATTAATTAAACCAGAATCTCTGAGGATAGGATACAGGCATCAGTATTTTTGAAACTCACCAGGTGATTCTAAAACATAGTTATGTTTGAGAACCACTGATCATCCTAATGGTTTTAAGCTCAGGGCCCTTCAAAGCCTAGTATCTACTATTTTGAGAGAACCTCTAGTTAGCTCCAGGTTGGTCCATCTCCATTTCCTTAGAAGTTAGGTAATGCCATTGAGAATTGCACATACCAGATGTATTAGTTTCCTAGGGCTACCATAACAAAGAATACAAAACAGGTGACTTAAACAACAGAACTATATTTGTCTTACAGATCAGGAGGCCAGACATCTGAGATTAGGTTGTTTTATGGGTTGATTCTTTCTGAGGACTGTGAGGAACAATGTTTCCCAGGGCTCTCTGCTAGCTTCTGGTGGATTCCTGGCAATCTTTGGAATCCTTGACTTGTAAAAGCATCACTCCAAAATGTTGTTATCCATATATATGGCATTCTTCCTATGCAAATATCTGCCCAATCTCCCCTTTTTATAAGAATATACATCAGAGAGAATTAAAGAAGGTGGCATGAGAGGTGAGACAGAGGTTTCCTCCTAAAACTCCATATAATATGAAAATATAATTAATACAACTACTCCTGAAAGAGCAACAGGAAAGAAGACTGTGCCAGACTGCATACACCTGGAGAAAAGAGCAGACCTCACAGAACAGGGTAATGTACCAAAGCTGTTGCCCAGCAGGATCCAAGCCCTTCCCCCACCACAGCTCACCAGCAGGAGGAAAAGAAACGGAGCAGGAAATGAGTGGAGGCCTGGGACTGCTGAATACCTAACTCCGGAGATCTGCTATGGGAGCACAAACCTACATTTCATGGTGCTTCCATGGTACTCTCATGAGTAGGGTGTTGGAAAGGTAAGACAGGCAGATTTCCTGGAGAAACTGAGATTTCAGCCACTTGTGGAAAGCAGGTATCCATATCCAGCTGCTCTGGGACAAAAGAAAGGCAGGCAGTCTGAGAGACTTCCTAACAGCAAGAGGGCTGCTAAAGGGGCAAGGATTTCACAGAGCTTACCACTCAGGAGAAAGGACAGGTAGACAAAATTGTCTGGGTGCACTCTGTCCAGCAGGTTGGGAGCTTTCACAATCTTCAGATGCTCCAGGTCCAAAGACACCCTCCATGATAAATAGCCTACTGTGCCTTTCTCCTGGCCAGCCCCACCTGACTCACAAACTGGCAAAACCTACCCTGGTGTGAGGCCAGCCAGATGGAAGATCTGTCTACAGCAACTACAAACGCAAAGAATAGAGGCTTACACCTGTGTGCTCGGCCCACTGGTTCAGGCAGTGGAGTCAGGCATAGCAGCTGGGAAGCAGGAAACAGCTCTTTCCCACCCAGGCACCAATACCACTCCCCTGCGACCCTGGACATTGCTCCAGGGGCTGAGAAGCTCCATGGAGTAGAGTTCTGGGCACTAGAGGGCGCCATATACAAATATGAAATGCTAAAGGAACCTGGTTCAAAGTAAAATTATTAATACAACTCCTGAGAAAGATTTAAATGACATTGACCTCATGAATCTTCCTCAAAGGAAGTCCAAAATAAAAATCATTAACATGCTCATGGAGGTACAGAAAGATATTCAAGGACTCAGGAATGAATTCCAGTCGGAGATTTAATTGTTGAAGAGCACAATGGAGGGTATTAAAAGCAGATTAGATATGGTGGAGGAGATGATAAATGAAGTAGAAACTAGAGAAGAGGAATACAAAGAACCTGAGGCACAAAGAGAAAAAAAGATCTCTAAGAATGAAAGAATATTGAGAGAACTGTGTGACCAATCCAAACGGAACAATATTCGCATTATAGGCGTACCAGCGGAAGAAGAGAGAGAAAAAGGGATAGAAAGTGTCTTTGAGGAGGTAATTGCTGAAAAATTCCACAGTCTGGGGAAAGAGATAGTCTCTCAGGCCATGGAGGTGCACAGATCTCCCAACACAAGGAACCAAAGGAAGACAACACCAAGACATATAGTAATTAAAATGGCAAAGATCAAGGATAAGGATAGACTATTAAAAGCAGCCAGAGAGAGAAATAAGATCACATACAAAGGAAAGCCCATCAGGCTATCATCAGATTTCTCAACAGAAACCTTACAGGCCAGAAGGGGGGGGCATGATATATTTAATGCAATGAAGCAGAAGGGCCTCGAACCAAGATTACTTTATCCTGTAAGATTATCATTTAAATATGAAGGAGGGATTAACAATTCCCAGATAAGCAAAATCTGAGAGAATTTACCTCCCACAACCATTTCTACAGTGTATTTTGGAGGACTTTTATAGAATGAAGTGTTCCTAAGTTTTGATAGCTGTAACCAGAGGTCGTAAAACCACAGGAAAGAAACTAGAACAGCTAATTACTAAGCAAATCCAAAATTAAATTAACGATCCCCAAATTCAATCAAAGGATAAACAAAGAGTACAGAATATGATACCTAATATATAAAGAATGGAGGAGGAAGAAAAAGGAGGCGAAAAAAAAGAGAACCTTTAGATTGTGTTTGTAATAGCATATTAAGTGAGTTAAGTTAGACTGTTAGATAGTAAGGAAGTTAAACTTGAACCTTTGGTAGCCACGAATCTAAAGCCTGCAATGGCAATAAGTACATACCTATCGATAATCACCCTAAATGTAAATGGACTGAATGCACCAATCAAAAGACACAGAGTCACTGAATGGATAAAAAAGCAAGACCCATCTAGAGGCTGCCTACAAAAGACTCACATTAAACCAAAAGACATACACAAACTAAAAGTGTAGGGATGGAAAAAGATATTTCATGCAACTAATAGGGAGAAAAAAGCAGGAGTTGCAGTACTTGTATCAGACAAAATAGACTTCAAAACAAAGAAAGTCACAAGAGACAAAGAAGGACATTACATAATGATAAAGGGGTCAGTCCAACAAGAAGATATACCCATTATAAATATCTATGCATACAACACGGGAGCAGGTATATATGTGAAACAAATACTAACAGAATTAAAAGGGGAAAATAGAATGCAATGCATTCATTTTAGGAGACTTCAACACTCCCCACTCACTCTGAAGGACAGATCAACCAGACAGAAAGTAAGTAAGGAGACAGAGGCACTGAACAACACATAAGAACAGATGGACCTAAGAGACATCTACAGAACTCTACACCCAAAAGCAGAAGAAAACACATTCTTCTCAAGTGCACATGGAACACTTTCAAGAATAGATCATATACTAGGCCACAAAAAGAGCCTCGGTAAATTTAAAAATATTGAAATTGTACCAACCAGTTTCTCAGACGACAAAGGTATGAAACTAGAAATAAATTACACACAAAAAAAGAAAAATCTCACAAACACATGGAGGCTTGACAACATGCTCCTAAATAACCAAAGGATCAGTTACCAAATAAAAACAGAAATCAAGCAATATATGGAGAGAAATGACAACAAAAATTCAACACCGCAAAATCTGTGGGATGCAGCAAAGGTTGTGCTAAGAGGAAAGTATATTGCAATACAGGCCTACCACAGGACAGAAGAACAATCCCATATGAGCAGTCTAAACTCACAATTAATGAAACTAGGAAAAGAAGAACAAATGAGGCACAAAGTCAGTAGAAGGAGGGAAATAAAGATTAGAGCAGAAATAAATAAATTCGAGAAGAATAAAACAATCAAAAGAATCAATGAAAGCAAGAGCTGGCTTTTTGAGAAAATAAACAAAATAGATAAACCCCTAGCCAGACGTATCAAGAGAAAAAGAGAGTTTACTCACATAAACAGATTCAGAAATGAGAGAGGAAAAATCACTACAGACATCACAGAAATACAAAGAAATATTAGTGAATACTATGAAAAATTATATGCTAGCAAACTGGATAATCTAGAAGAAATGGACAACTTTCTAGAAAAATACAACCTTCCAAGGCTGACCCAGAAAGAAACAGAAAATCTGAACAGACCAATTACCAGCAACTAAATTGAACTGGTAATCAAAAACCTACCAAAGAATAAAACCAGTGGACCAGATGGCTTCACCACTGAATTTTATCAAACATTTAGTGAAAACCTAACACCCAGCATCCTTAAAGTTTTCCAAAGAGTTGAAGAATATGGAATACTTCCAAACTCATTCTATTAGGCCAGCAACATTCTAATACCAAAACCGGGCAAAGACACCACAAAAAAAGAAAATTACGGACCAATATTCCTAATGAACATAGATGCAAAATACTCAACAAAATATTAGTAAACCAAATTCAAAAACACATCAAAAGGATCATCCATCATGATCAAGTAGGATTTATTCCAGGGATGCAAGGATGGTACAACATTTGAAAATCCATCAACGTCATCCACCACATCAACAAAAAGAAGGACAAATACCACATGATCACCTCCAGAGATGCTGAAAAAGCATTTGACAAAATTCAACATCCATTCATAATAAAAACTCTCAACAAAATGGGTATAGAGGGCTAGTACCTCAACAGAATAAACGCCATATATGACAAACCCACAGCAAACATTATACTTAACAGCAAGAAGCCGAAAGCTTTTCACCTAAGATTGGGAACAAGACAAGGATGCCCACTCTCCCCACTTCTATTCAACATAGTACTGGAGGTCCTAGCCACGGTAATCAGACAACACAAACAAATAAAAGGCATCCAGATAGGCAAGGAAGAAGTCAAACTGTCCCTGTTGGCAGATGACATGATATTGTACATAAAAACCCCTAAAGAATCCACTCCAAAACTACTAGATCTAATATCTTAATTCAGCAAAGTTGCGGGATACAAAATTACTACTCAGAAATCTCTGGCATTCCTATACACTAACAATGAACTAGCAGAGAGAGAAATCAGGAAAATAATTCCATTCACACTTGCATCAAAAAGAATAAAATACCTTGGAATAAACCTAACAAAGGAAATGAAAGACCTATACTCTGAAAACTACAAGACACTAATGAGAGAAATTAAAGAAGATACCAATAAATGGAAACACATCCCTTGCTCATGGATAGGAATAATTAATAATGTCAAAATGGCTATCCTGCCTAATGCAATCCAATTCCTATCAAAATACCAACAGCATTTTTCAATGAACTAGAGCAAATAGTTCTAAAATTCATATGGAACCACAAAAGACCCTGAATAGCCAAAGCAATCCTGAGAAGGAAGAATAAAGCTGGGGGGATTATGCTCCCCACCCTCAAGCTCTAGTACAAAGCCACAGTAACCAAGACAATTTGGTACTGGCACAAGAACAGACCCATACACCAATGGAACAGACTAGAGGTCCCTGATATAAACCCAACCATATATGGTCAATTAATATATGATAAAGGAGCCATGGACATACAATGGGGAAATGACAGCCTCTTCAACAGCTGGTGTTGGCAAAACTGGAGAGTTACATGCAAGAGAATGAAACTGGATTATTGTTTAACCCCATACACAAAAGTAATCTCAAAATGGATCAAGGACCTGCATGTAAGTCATGAAATCATAAAACTCTTAGAAGACACATAGGGAGAAATGTCCTGAATATAATAAGCATGAGCAAGTTCTTCCTGAACGCATTGCCTCGATCAAGGGAAACAAAAGAAAAAATGAACTCATGGGACTACAACGAACTAAAAAGTTTCTGTATGGCAAAGGACACCATCAACAGAACAAAAAGGCACCCTACGGTATGGGAGAATATATTCGTAAATGAATGACATATCTGACAAGGGGTAACATCCAAAATATATAAAGAACTTACATGCCTCAACACCCAAAAAGCAAATAACCCAATTAAAACATGGGCAGAGGATATGAAGAGATAGTTCTCGAAAGATGAAATTCAGATGGCCAACAGACACATGAAAAGATGCTCCACATCACTAATCATCAAGGAAATGCAAATTAAAACCACAATGAGATATCACCTCACACCAGTAAAGATAGTCAGCATCAAAAAAGACTAAGAACAACAAATGCTGGCAAGGATGTGGAGAAAAGGGAACCCTCTTACACTGCTAGTTCAACCATTGTGGAAAGCAATATGGAGGTTACTCAAAAAACTCAAAATAGAAATACCATTTGACCCAGGAATCCCACTCCTTGGAATTTACCCAAAGAAAACAACTTCTCAAACTCAAAAAGACATATGTACCCCTATGTTTATTGCAGCATTGTTTATAATAGCCTAGATATGGAAGCAACCTAAGTGTCCATCAGTAGATGAATGGATAAAGAAGAGGTTGTACATATCCACAATGGAATACTATTCAGCCATAGGAAAGAAACAAATCCTACCATTTGCAACAACATGGATGGAGCTGGAGGATATTATGCTCAGTGAAATAAGCCAGGCAGAGAAAGACAAGTGCCAAATGATTTCCCTCATTTGTAGAGTATAATAACGAAGCAAAACTGAAGGAACAAAATAGTAGCAGCCTCAGAGACTCCAAGAAGGAACTAGTGGTTACCAAAGGGGATGAGTGTGGGAGGGCGGGTGCAGCAGGAGGGAGAAGGGGATTGAGGGGTATTATGTTTAGTATGCATGGTGTGGGGGATCACAGGGAAAACAGTGTAGCACAGAGAAGGCAAGTAGTGAATCTGTTGCATCTTACTACACTGAAGGACAGTGACTGCATTGGGGTATGGGTGGGGACTTGATAATATGGGTAAATGTAGTAACCACATTGTTTTTTCATGTGAAACCTTCATAAGAGTGTATATCAATAGTACCTTAATGAAAAATAAAAAAAAGAATACACATCATAATAGACTAACGGCCCACCCTAATCCAGTAGGACCACATCTTTACTAACAATGTCTACAGTGAATCTGTTGCCAAATAAGGCAACAAGGTGAGGTGCTAGAGATCTGTATGTCAGCATGTGAATTTCAGGCGGATGCAATTCAATCCATAACACCAGTGTCTGGAGTTCAGCAATGGGGAAAACCGTGGATCATGACAGGTGATATCTAGAAACCTCCATGGCTGGTTCTAAAGGAGGACTCATTCTCAAGCACAACACAGCACTCTCTTACACAATCTGAGCCCCAGCCTCCATCCTTACCAGGTTCTCAAAATTCTATACCCCCTGACTGTCTCCTCATGACTTTTCCAATGATTCCTTGCCAACCAGGGAGACCCTGGCCCTTTTCTTTGCCCGTTTAGGGATTTTCCTCTAAGCTTCTCAGCCCCCCTGCCAACTACCTCTAGTTATTAAAATGCAGCTCAGGATGTCTCACTCTGGCTGTTACATTATCATTCCTCGTTAGAGACTCCTCCAGGGCCTGAGACATCCCTGCACTGACTTTATAATTACAAAGTCAATTTCTAAACAGACATTTGCAAATAAGTCAATTTAAATACTGAGATTTGCAAACAATAATTAAGCAGTAGCTTCTTTTTAAATATCTCTATATATAATTAATGCCTGTGGGCTTTTCATTTTACCTTGCAACTGGGTAGTTTGCAATTGTTTGTTGAGCTAAAGTATTCTCTGAAAGCAAACCAAAGCACTGAAGAGATTTTGGAAGTGACTGAAGAAAGGCTTTTTCCTCTTCCTGCATCCCTGCTTTACCTGATTGGCTGTGTTTTTCATCACTTGGGATTATGATAGTGAAGGGAAGCTGGAGAAGAATCATTTTCCACAGTAAAAAGAACAACAACCATACAGGGTTCTGGTCCAGCGACAGACTGACTGACATGGTTTCTTAAGACAAACCGTCAGGGAGCCTTTTCTGGAAGCCTTAGTCCTGCCAATTTCAGCATCACCTACATGGATAGAGCTCTCAGTAGCTCAGTTTTGACAGTGAACCCCCTTGATAAGAAAAATTTACAATGGATCCTTGCCGCCTGAAGGGTAATGTTCTGACCCTGGCATTCACGGTCCTTCACAATCTGGCCTCACTCTTTTAACAAGTGTTTTTGAAAAGTTACTAGATGCTAAGAAAAATACCAGGTGATGAAGGCACCCTGGTGAACAAGCCAGTCTATTTTGTGGTCCAATGAGGAAGAAACCCTGAGTAACTTTATGGATGATGAATGTTACAAAAGAGGAAGTAGAAGGAAAACTAAGTTACTCAGGAGACTTACGAATGTCATTTTAAGAAAAGTGACATTTAAGCTGAAATCTCATGGGTAGGCTTCAACAAGGTGAACATTGAGGGAGCAGTTATTCCAGGCAAAGTAATTCCTGTTCAAACTCAGAAAGATAAGAGAATGCAAAGCCTCTTTGTGAAACAAAAAGTTGGCTTGAGTGGTAGCGAAAGAAGATAGGAAATGAGGTGTAAGATGGGTCTAGACAGAGAAGGATGGACTAAAATCTTGAAGGCATTGTAGGCTAGGTTAAGAGTTCTGAACTTTATCCTAAGGACAACAGGGGGCCATGAAAGGATTTCAGGAAGTGATGTAACCAGCTTGGCTTACGCTGTCCCACCTGTGTCCTTAAGCCACACCAGACAATTCCTGCAAGATAGTTGAACAATCCAGAAACTCTTGAGTCTGTTTTCCCAAGCTCTCCTCTGATGAGGAAGTTCTCCCTAATATTCCCCATCCAGCTAAATAAATCCCTCAGTCTCAAACCCGATTCAGAAGTCACAGACTCTGTGAAACGTCTTTATTCACACTACCACCGCCCTACAAGAATAGACTGTCCTCTAATCAGTGCTTTCAAAACATTTTATTCAACTCCCTAGTTTGACTTATACTGTGCATATTTACATATGCATATAAGAATGCAACTATATAAATGCATATTACATATGTGACTTAGACTTATGTGCATATTAATAGTAAAGCTTTCATTGCCTTCAGGTTAGTGTATATATCTCAGCAGGATGTTAGTAAATAGTAAGCACCAATGGTTTATTCTTATCTTCATCAATTTTACCAATATTGCCAGAATTTTTCAGTAAGCATCCTCAGAGGTACTGTGGCAGAAGCTGGGGTATTTTGCCTTCAGAACACCCTTAAGCACAATCATAATTCCCCTTAGTCTATTAGCAATACTATTTGGTTTATGGGAAAATAGCTTCTGTATAGCTCCCCCTCAGGTACAGTAAGGCTGACTGAGGTCAGTATTCCCCAAAAGAGGTTGTAACTCAAAACTTCATAGCTCATGAGGGGTCAGAGTCATTGAATGCCCTTATCATAGGTGCTGCCATTCTCAGGGGAACCCCTCTGGCCCTCTCTGTTTTACCCTCTGTGTCAAAGATAAATGTTTGTCTCATTTCTCATGGCAGCCTTATAAGAAAGGCAGGTGCAATTCAGGCTCCAGATCTGGGCCCTAGAAAAGTTACTTCTACTCCACTAAGTACCAAGCCAGCCTGAAGAATTTAAGGGTATGAGCAGCTAAGGGACCTCTTTTTCCTCCTTTAGTCATTTTATTCTTTGCTCCAAACTGGTCAGCATGAGTGACAAGTAACCTTCAATGGGCTGCTATTTCCCAATTCAGAATGTTAGCTAACAGATAATGAATGAACCCCAGAGTCCTTTCAGATAAGGATTTTGTCTCCTTAGGTGATATTGGCCATCAAAAGACTCAAGGACCTGTTCGAGACGACAAGGGGACAGCAGGAGCAGCATTTCAGTTTCCCATCGTTTTGGCAGCTTTGAACCAGCACTTCCCCATCTGAGTGAGCACAGACAACCGCAGGAACTCCTACTGGCATATTTTTCTGGTCCTTCTCCCCTTACCTGCCTCTTCCCTCTTAGTTGTTCTTCTACCTCCCTCTCTGGTTTCCCTTCCCCGCTTTCTTCCATAGATCCTAGAGCACCGGAATGGAGACAGGAAGTGTGGGCAGATCCCTGTGCTTGTGGTCACTGGAAGCCACTAGAAGAGTCACTTCATTTTTCTGGGTGTCTTTTTTCTTTTTAGATGATTGGATTAGATAGGACTATATTTCCCTTCCAATACTGACATTTTTTTGCCATGTTCTTTTATGTTTTGTTGTTTTCTATTCTTCTTCCTCCTCCTGTACTTCCTCTCTGTGTAAGCTTTTGAAAACTGAATTTTGAATAAATGGAGGATAGTCATTTCAGTCCCTTTTGTACCTACTTTTGGTCCAACTTCAAAGATTTACAACAACTCAGAAGCTGTGGCACAGAAAAGTTAACACTCACAGCCAAATGGAGATGTTCCAGTTTGCCCCCTTTATTGGGATTCCATTTATATCATCTTCCCTGTTGGGTGTGGAATTCCATTTTCCTATCCCTTCAAATTTCTCTCACCCTTCATTCACCAGCACAGATTTCTCTTACGCCATGAACATTTTCCATGGTCCTTCAAGCCCTCTTTGAGCAACCTTTTTTTTTTCTGCCAACTGCTCCACTTATATTTGTACTTTAAAACATAACATTTAAACACAGCTTTGTATCCTTTTGTTTAGTGGTGTGTTTTTGACATTATCTGAGCCTTGTGAACATTGATTATGTTATAAGATGCTGGAGGATAGAAACTCCATTCTTTTCTTTCGTTTTCACTACTCAGGGTGTCAAACTCAAGGTAAAGCATGCAATGTGCACTTTAGATAGAATATGAGAACATAGCAAGTTTTCAATTCAGAAACAATCTATTTCAACCCCCACAGTTTACACACAAAGAAACTAAGTCTCAGCCAGGAAAAATAACTGTCAGTAACTGAATGGCTAAGCTTGATTAAGTGCTAAGTCTTCTCAATCCATTTCATTTTTCATAACATGTGTTGTTTTATTTCCCCAATACCTGAGCATGCCCAGATCCTCAAAAGTATTGGTCACTTAACTCCTCGCACTTCTACTTTTGGAGTTTCAAAGAGATGTATCTCATTAAGACATACTACTAATGTCTTTAAGTGAGTCAGTTTTAAATTATTGTGTTATTTCATTAGTCCACATAGATGTCTCCTTTGCTGAGAGGGCAATAATGACATAACAGAAGCAGCTTTTAGTGTGCAGTCTTCAGTCCCATGGAATATCTGTTCCTTACAGTAACTGTATGAGCATCCTCTACTCCTCCGAATTTACATTTCCTCATTTATAAAACAGCATAAGTATCCTCACTTAACAAAATACTATAAAGTTTGGATGAGATAATATCTGCCTTTGTTAACTGTAATAAGCTATAGAAATATCCAATGTGTGTGTTTTTCCTATTTTTAATAAACAATTATAAAGTCTTAAAAATGGGAGCACCAGTTAGGGAAGCTGCACCCTGATTTTGCTTCTTGAGACTTTGTTAAGTGGGCAAGAAGCCATCATCAATATCGCTGACGATTATACGTACTCCCTTTCTCTTCCTCCTCATGTGTGTGCAAGACCCACAACTTAAAAACACTTGCTACTATTCAGCACAAAACCAAATAGCAAAGTAACCCTGGCTGTGATGTATTTCAATAGCATAACTTAGAGTTGCCACCATTCAGTTAAGTTATGAGTATCTATCACTTGATGGAGTCAAAGCTTTTATTGGTGCTGGTGACAAGAAAAACACAAGAAGATGCAGTTGCTATAGAGATTAACAACGGGTATCCACCAAACAGGGTTTAGGGATGCTGATGCAGCTAAAACAAATGTTTGTGTTTGGCCACAGTGGATACGGTGATGGATTATGGAGCCCTGGCCTTGAGCCTTGATGTAATCCAATTCTAAATAAATCATAAATCTAAGTGCAGACTGGTAAGGCAGAAAGAATACCAATTCAGGCCAAGCAGTAGCAAGCGGGCAGGGGTGGCAAGGATTGATTATGGGGTGTGAAGCAGGGAGGGATGGCAAGAGGAGGCTGTGACCAGCCTGCAGGGATGTACTTCTTTCTCTCCTACCCTTAGCAAACCCCCAGCTGAGCTGCCGGACCTCAGGAGTACTGATGAGAGAACACTGCTGAATTAACCACAGGGCAGGTGTTCTGCTGCCTCCTAAATTTTCTTAAATGAAGGGATTTTTCATCATGAAAAGTGCTGCATTGCTAATGTTTGGGCTAGTTTCTTGAGTCCCTTCCTTGGAAGGAACCAATAGTCAGATGAGAATTTCTCACAGACCTAAAGGCTGCTTGGAGTGTGAGAAGATGCTGCAGTTAAAGCTCTTGGATATGAAGCAACCATTTATGATTGGGAGGGTAGAACTGGAACAAAGACAATTGTTGATATGTAATGTTGACATTCCTTGTTTTCTGTTTCCCAAGAGAAAGAGACAATGAGTGAAGGGTGAAATGGAGAACTAAAATGCTAGCTTTATATGCACTGGCAAGGACAGGTCTGCTCTGGGAGAAAAGGAAGAATCTGGAAGGATGTGTGCAGGGTGTGATAACAATATGAACCATCATGGGCTCCAGGGGTATGAAAGAAGAATCTTAGCAAGTTCAGATAGAGGAGGGGGTACCTAAAGTTTATTGGAAAAGTTAAAGAATTAAGATATCAATAAATTTTGTTGTATTTTAAAGACCGACTCCCCATTTGAAGAATTACAAGTGGCTACAAAATAAAATGTATATTTAATTTCAAAATCTTTGAATGTCAGACCAGAGTGCCTTACAAATGCAACATTGTACTAAAATGCAGTAGCCAGACATTTTTTGGTTTCATTCTGGTAGATACATCTGGGATTTGGGATAAAAGTACAATTTTCAGATTCAACTGATTAAGTAATCACCCTGCAAATGAGCCAAGAGTGTGTTTTCTTCATAGCTGCCAAATTAATATACCTATGGCACATGGGATAGAAGTAGATCCAATATGACAACACCCTGGGGATGCCTCCTCATTGCTAAAGGGATACTGTGAACTCCACTTGGAGAGTTCAGGATTACGTTTTTTTGGGCAATATAGTTGAAAAGTGCATGTTCACTAAACTGAATGAGATTTTGCTGAGTATCTCTTTCTCTGAGTATTATGCTTAGCACCTATTTAAAAAAAAAGAGGATTATTGTGGAGCAGTGGATGAAAAGACAGGATTAGACATGTAAGAGATTTACTGGCGGGGGGGGGGGGAGCCTATGAAGGATAAAGGTGAGGGAGCAGGAGAAAGCAGGGAGAGCCTATAGATTGGGATGCAAATCCAACACCAGGGAAGTAGGAGAGGAAGGAAGGAGGATTAGGTAAGGGCAGCATCAGACTGCAGTTGTTTAAGGAGGTTTGAAGAACAGCCCCGAATCACCCGTTGGAGGAGCCCTGCATCTCACTGCAATGGGCTGGCATTCGTGCCTTCACTGTGCTCAGTCACTGGTCTCAGAGGTGACGGATCCAGTGGGGTAATAACCAGGGCCATCTGCCAACTAGGTTCCCCAGATTTGAGCCATGCATGCCCATGGCTACCACAGTGAATTTTAGATATATGAACTGTTTAAACCTGGCTATTATGGATGCTCAATATCTTAAAGAATTATAGACTTTTCTCAAAAGGGATAGGTGGTCAGTGGCAGACATAATGGACTAACTCAAGGCTTTTTCCTGGGCCAAATCTTTAAGACATCTCTGAGAATTAAGCTCCATCTTTGAAACTAATATTACAGGCTACAACATGATAGCATTTTATGTGAACCTGAATTCTGCAAATTAGAAATACCATCATATAAAGTATCAACATCTCACTTTATGCACAATATTTAACACTATGTGACTTGCTCAAATTAAAAACAATTCATCAAGAATTTCATAATTTCAAAGTTGGCTCAATGAATTATAAACCAGATCTTTGATAGGGCCACAGAGCAGCAAGCCTGTAGCTGTTAAACAGGAAGACCTAACACCCTGTGTCAGGATCACTTTTTAATTATGTGATAGTTTTCAAGTTATGGTCTTTCTGCAAAAAAAAAAATCTATGCATCTTCTTTTACTCCAAGGAACTTAGCAACATGCAGGGATAACTATAATGGCAATGGGAGAAGACTAACCAAACAAATGAAACACTGAGGTATGGATAACACTTGCAGTGTACCAAGAAGGGCAGGAAGGAGAAGAAATGTGGGCAATTAAGAAAGTCTATAGGGTCCAGGATTAGGATTTATTTATGCACTCTGTGCAATCTATTTTAGTTGTAGACTGCCTGAGTGAACCACCTAGAAAGAGTGAAGAGGGGCTTGAATGTTTTTGTCTCGTTAATAGATAATGTGTGACAGAAAAGGGACATATGAGCTGAATACTCTCCCAGACTAGAGGGAATATTGCAGCTGATAATTGGGCAGCAGGTGGTAGAAGGTGACTTGGAGGATCAGAAACTCCTAGATCAGGTCAGTGCAGTAGCAATTTATAGCCACAAGTTACAAAACTATTTCAGACTTCACTACCTATAGGAGATGTCTTCTGAACTCTTGCTGTTAGTAAAGCTCACTAGAGAAAGGGGAAAAGAAAAAAAAAGTGATCATGATGTCTCCCTGGGAACAAATCAAATAGCAGAACTCAGACTGAAACTCCAGGTAATGCATAAGAATCTGTAAGTGCTATGCCCTCCTGAACTGAATCCCCCAAAAGGTGACAGAGGTAGTCATAGAAAAGTGGTTTCAACTCTAGCAGCTGATACTTCAGAGAAAGTTCGAAGCTGCATCTCCTAAATTGCTTCCACTGTGAGAAAGTGGGCCTTAGTGGAGAATGTTTCCTGGTATACTGTAGACCCAAGCATGGAAGGGAAAATGTCAGGGACAAGCTGAAGATGGAGAGGAATATCATGAGATCCACTGTAATTGTAGGGTAACAAACCTGATAGACATTACATGTTCCTTCCTTTTCAGCAGGAATAGAACCACCATTGGGAGGTGACTGAATCAGAAAACTGACATGGTTGCTACTTGGGACTTGTGTAAGTTACTCACACCTAGGTTGCTAGACGTAACTTTAATAGACACAGCTGATGCTCAGCCCTTAGAAGATCCCACTGGACCCTCTAGGAGAATGAGAAGAAAAGTCAGGAAGGACGGGTTCAGTGGATGAGAAGGATCTACGTGTGACACATATAGACATCTTTCTTTGTTTGAGGATGTTCTTAAAAATTTCACTGAAGCTTTATAATAAAATGTGAATATTCAGAGGCTCCCTTATTTCCTGCCTTCTAAGGAAGTAATGCTCAGGGTTAATGGGTGAAGTGAAGAACTGGAGGAAGAGGAGAGAACAACTTGTTTTAAATAAGAAAAGACAGAGGTATTCTTAGGATAAAATGATAGATCCATGGAAGAGGACTGAAGCCCAGCATGCACTGGATTTTGAGAAGTTTCAGGCTTGTGAAGAGAGAAAACATTTAGGAAGTGGTTGCAACTCATCTAAAGTATAAGAAAAATACACAGAAAAAATTACCTTAAGGAGTATTTCTTTCTCTGAGTATTACGCTTAGCACCTATTTAAAAAAAAAACTTTATTAAAGATTTAAATAGCCTTTTCAGTTTTCAAATATTTGTTCATATGAAATTAGAATTTCTTCTGAATGTGACATGCTTCTGAGGCAAGCCCTATAATATTCCAGCTTTATCTTGGTTATACTAGCATGGTGTATAGTTGAGCATCTATCTTTTTCCAATAAGAATTATATTAAAGTATAAATTATCCAAATTCCATTCTTAACTGGAAATATTATTCTAAACTAAGAGAAAGTAAAAATATTGGAGAAGCAAGTTAGCTGTATAAAGACTCAGAAACAGGATTGGAATGGAAATTGTAGAGTTACTGGGGATTTAAAATTGGAGCCTCAGGATTGTAAAAGGCATTGTAAAATCATTAAGTTCAACCTCCTAGCCAGTCAGATTTGCCTCTGCTATGAGGATGACAGATGGCCACCTAGCCTTTGCTGGAACCCTTCCAGTAATGCTGAGATTTCTACCAGGGTGGCCAATTCTGTGTTTGAACAATTTTTATCATTATATGTTTCTTGTATTTAACCCAGATTTGCTCTCCATGACTCACAGTTATTGGTCTTTGTTCCACGCTCTGGTTGCAGTAGAACATGGGTGAGAAGAGAGGCCCCACAATTTACAAGCTATTCACTCAGGGCAAATTCTTAATATGAATAAGAATCAGTTTCTGCACTTACACAATAGACAGGTAACTCCTCAATCATAAGTTTATTTTGAGTATTAGTATGATAATGTATATATAGAGGATTGAACATAGTATCCTATATATGTTTCCCAAAAACATTAAAGACTATATCAAGGTTACTCATGAAAGTATTACCAGAAATTCAAGAAATTCAAGAAAATCAAATAGATTCCAGGTTACCTCTTTCCTGTCAAAATTTACTTTTCTGGGCTTATGTTGTTCCAAGTAATGAGTCTCCATCTTGGAACGAGTCTCTGACTCCATTCTGACTGCAGTTGTCTAAGACCTTGATTTAGCAATCTGGCCCTAACCACTTGAGCTCCCAAGCTCTCTCTCTTTGTTTTGCATCTTCTAAGACTCCAGTCCTGATCTCTGTGCATCTAACTCAAGCCTGGTAAGTGGACAATTCCTTTCTGTTTCTACTCTGTGTATGGGTGGGGCATGAATAATCTCAGTTCTGGTGTGATCAGTGAGTAGGAATGAGACCTTTCACTTGATGCACATCTCCAGGATGCTGTACATTCTTTATGTTCTTCATAGACATGTCCTCAAACTAGTGCATGCTTAGATCCAACAGGAGGGCAATGGTTGGTTTGCGTGGTGGGAGCTTGGGCTCAGATGCTTCTGGGAGAGGAGCTAGACATCGCCCAAGTACCAATGATTCATTTCCATCCAAAGAGCTGTGTGAGGCCACTTTGTTTGGGGGCCATGACAGACAAAGCCCAGATCCTCATACAAGAAATGTGTGGCTGTCGTATTGCAGGAAGTGTTGTCAGCATACATCATCCAACTTTATCTTACTCAGAGTCAGTCTCAACTGCAGATAGCCACCTCACTGAGGTCATGCCTTTCCTAGGATAGCTCGTATGTAGTGACTGACTCAGATAGAGGTGTAAAGGCCTGATCATTTCAGCCTACTGTTGGAACTTGAATGGGCAATGCTGACTCTAGAGCTCCCTGCTGACACTGTGTTGTTCACAGAGGCTTTGCTGAGCCTACACTGCCATTCACCTTCTTCCTCCACCCAATTCTGCTTTCATTCTTTCTTTCACAGATGTTAATTCTTAAGAATGATCATGACCCCCACAACTCTGTCTCAGCATCTGCTTCTGGAGAAGCCAAGCAGTGACAAGGGCTAAATGAATAAGGACGGATCTGTTGTTTTTGGTTTTCTTTTTTTTCCCCTAGAAGCTTCTGGAGGAAAGGGACACTAGAGATGGCATATGTTGTCTCCACCCTGTGAAAGAATTAGATTTGAACTCCTAAGGAAAGAGTGGTAAGTAGAGAGAATGGTGCTCAAGCAAAACTCGTAAGACTCGGAGCTAAAGCAACTCTGCTTTGAAACCCGTAAGATGAATTTTGAATTGTGGACAGGTCTTTCCCCTGACATACCACAGTGAGCCAAGTGAACCTTGATCACTCTGTGTGCCTGGATAATCACTAGGTGAGGATGGCTATACCCAGCGAAGCAGGGACAGTGAGGAGACACCTTGAAGGGGAAAAAGAATAAGCAGCTTTTCTCCTACAACCATATGAAACATCACTTCCCTGGTGATGGAGGGGCTGAGGAAATACAACAGAACAGGCTTAGAATAATTGGAATCTGGGGGATGATATTAATATTGCCACATTTGTAAGCATTGATTGGTGGGGTGTGAAATATCTGGGTTGCAACCATAGGAATGAATGCATTCTGCAAATATGCTGCATAGTTGAAGGCAAGTAAAAATAAACAAGAAGAAACCAATAGGCAGAATAAGTATATAAATGTCAAGAACCTATTATTTAAATCAACTCCAGGGATTAGCAGCTTTCAACTCCCTGACAATTTTCTGAGATCAGTCTACCTTCTAGGAAATCAATTACAACTCCGCATCTATTGCCCCAAACTAACTTAACTGAGGTTTAGAACAAGACAAAAATAAAACTTAAAAGAAGACATCAGTAAGACTCAGGAGAATGAAACTGAAGATATATGGCTTCCCTATATATCTCTAGGGTGAAATACATTTTCAAGTGTTTTGACGTTATAGTGTAATCTTATTGCAAACACAAGGAAATGATTTCTCTAGAATCAGGAGTCATTACTAAACACTACAATAATAGTAGGCACATTGAAGAAGACAGTGTGCATGTTCTGCAAAGCCTGATTAAGTAAGCTTCAAGGACACAGAAATAAAAATGCATTGTGATTGGTTCCCTGCAAAGGGCCTGATATATTTAGATTTTCATTAAGATGGGCTGAAACACAAAATGTCTTCAGTTATCCAGGAAATGTAATTAACCAGTTCCTAAGATTCCTACTTAATCAATGCTATTTTCTACCATATTTGGTTAATTGAACTGTCAGCTTCTACTGTGGTCTGGCTATGTGGAT
This sequence comes from Smutsia gigantea, assembly GCA_032199065.1. Taxonomy (NCBI): domain Eukaryota; kingdom Metazoa; phylum Chordata; class Mammalia; order Pholidota; family Manidae; genus Smutsia; species Smutsia gigantea. The sequence goes on from JAVSCE010008469.1 coordinate 248,225, forward strand.
AATTTGGGCCAGCAACATCAGGGACATTCAAATTCCAGGTCATTTTTCTCATTAAAATAGCCTCCCTATTTTGGATGTAAACTCTCATCCTCTATGTAAAATACACCTTCAGTCAACAGACACACTTCAAAAATATGTTTAAAAATTAAGATAAAGCATGCTGAAATAGTGAGCTATTTATTGAAAAAAAAGTATGAAAACATTCTGGAGTCTGGAAGACCTAAATTTGAATCCCTGCTCTTTTAGGTAATAGGTAACTTCGAGAAAGTTATTTCTTATTTTCTTTCTCTGTCGGATGGAGACAATATTAATACTTCCCAGTGTTGTTGTGAGAGACTAGAGGTAATATTTAATAGCACCAGGCACATAATAGATCTTGCTATTATTATTTTCATTTATTATCTTGATTCTTAGTCTTCCATATTACAGTCAAATATTAAAAAGGTTTCACAGTTCCATGCATATGAGGTAATCTCATGATTTGCATAGAGTATTGATATGTCCATGTTTTGAAAGTATATTAGCAGGTGGAGAACATCTGATTGTACAAGTACACGAACATTTGACTGCATGACCCAAACAAGCAGGGTGATGTACAAAGCTCTTTCCATCCTGATTGTAAACCTTTCCTCAAATAGTACTATGCTGACCCTACCTGATCATCTCTTAGCACTTCACTGAAAGGACCCTGGACCTTTGAGTTGCTTACTTCCGGAGGTGCTGCCATTTGCATTTCTGTCTGGGCAATGACCACAAGACAGCCAGCCTCTCATACTAGGTGCCACGACTCCTATCACTGAGTGGGGACAGAAGAGTTCATTTGTCCTTTCCTTCATCCATCAGACTTCCTGAGGGCCTTCTAAATGCCCAGCACCCTGCTATTTGTTTTTGGACATACCAGAATACAGTATTCACCCTCAAGAGCATATTAATGAAGGTGGGAGGCAACAGAATTCAATAAACAAAAATTTGCATTTAAAAGACCTATTCTAAAGGCAGCCAGACCTACAGTCTCATCCAGGTTTTGCTTTTATTTACCTGATTTGGAGAAGTAATGGCGTGGCTCCCAGACTCACAGTTCCCTTCTTTAAAATAGGAACAGTACCAGGTCATCAGGAGAACCTCAGGAACTAATGCAAATGAATACTTAGAGTGGTGTTTTGTGTGCATAGTAAGAGTGTAGTAAATTTAATAGCAGTAGTAATAATGAAAAATGACTATGACAACAATTATTATTTGCATTATTATCAGTTCAATGTGTCTGAAGCAGACAACACAGGGATGGGAATGTGTATTGAAAATCTGGAGCAGGAGAAGTAGGCAAAGGACAGGTTATGAAGGGTTTCACAGAGTCTGAAGGGGCAAAGGAGAATCGTTGCGGGGTTTTATAAAGAGGAGTTTTAAACAGGAGAAAACAACTTGGCCTTCCACTTCTGAAAAATTGCTTGCCCCAGAGGTGGAATTTTAAATGCCTGCAAGCCCAAGATTGGTCCAATCTCATGACCCACAGGTGTCCCCCCTCCTTGATGTGTTATGAAAAATTAAAATGAGGAGAGTTCAGTCAACAGAATGTCTGTGAAATTAATGAACCCCTTCACCTTCAACACCTGGTAATTATATCTTTCAATTAAACCAACTCTCTAGCTCTCTGCACTCTTATAAATTAACTCAGCCTTACATCTTTCTAGGTAGACGGATCTCTTCAGGTCTCAAACCTGAGGCCAGAGACAAAGAGTGAAATCAAGGAAGGCAAATGTAAAACAGCATTCATTCTCTTCTACTTGTCAGAGACTTGAGTCTCTTCCCTCTCAGACTGGCCACCAGAACCAAAAATGTTCTATTTTGTGTAACTGATAATCAGTCTGAACTGTATTTGAGTATATCTCATGACTCACTAAAAAGGGAAAGTTTAATTAATCACATCTGTTGATTCTGGTTCATATAAAATCATTAACTCATTAAATTTTTTAGAGCAAGGACATTTTCTAGAGATAGAAGACATGATGCTCTGTAAGGTATGGATCATTTCTGTTATGAGAAAAAAAACGAACTATGGCTTAAAAACAGAGTTCACATATATATTCATTCTTCATTTAGCAGACGTTTGTTTAGTTTTTAATATGTGCAAAGTATTGAACATTATGATAAGGAAAGCATAGGGAGATTTAAGAGGATATCACCTGATCTAGGGCTCAGAAACTCACTCCAAGAAGTGACATTTACACAGGGGGCCTGTAGGGTTGAGAAAACAAGGATAAAGATATTAGAAGGAGAATAACATTCTAGGCAGAGGGTACAGGCCAAGTCCATGGAATAGAGTTTAGTAGAGCATAGAGTAGGATGGAGAGGCGACATGATGAAATAAGAAAGGGTCACGCTATGTAGGGTCTTAAAATCATGTTTAGGAGTTTTGGATTTTGTCTTAGAAGCTAAGAGAAGTCATATAATGATACTAAGCTAAGAGATTTTACGACCCTCATGATCATAGTATTTTTTCATGTTATCTTTAAATGACTACTCCACTTGGAATGAGAAAGAGTCTCAAAGGAAATAAGAATGGAAATAAAAAAGACAAGTTTGAAGATTCTTGTAAAAATCCAAGAGGGCTAGGATAGGGATGGTAGAGAAAGAGGGAAATGTAAAGATTTACAATGGTTATTGACTGAATGGGTATGGTGAGGAGAGGAAACATTTTAAATGACTACTAAGTGAAATAAGTCGGACAGAAAAACCTAATGCTGTATGATTTCACTTATATGTGGAATCTAAAACAAACAAGGATACAGACTGATGGTTGCCAGAGGAGGGGGTGGGCAGTAGGGGATAGCTGAAATGGGTGAAGGTGGTCAAAGGGTGTAAACTTCCAGTTATAAGACAAGTTCGGGGGATATAATATACAACATGATGACCATAGCTAAAATATCGTATATTTGAGAGTTGGTAAAAGATCAACTCTAAAAATTTCTTTTTACAAGGAAAAATATATATATAACTGAAGTGATGGATATTAACCAAACTTACTGGGGTAAGCATTTCACAATATATACATATGTCAAATCATTATGATATACACCATAAAACTTACTTAATATTATATGCCAGTTATATCTCAATAACTGGACACAAATTTTTAAATTAAAGAAATGACTACTGGCTTCCTGGTTTGAGTTACTCAGTAGTTTCACAACATTTTAACTCCTACTCTTAAAAAAGGGTCCCAAAAGTAAGTAACAGAGCTCCTTAAAAGGCAGGTGGCTGTCACTTATTACAAGTCTCCCAAGTGGATCATAGGGAGAGCACATTCTTTGATAATCTGCAAACTGAACCCAAACATTGAAACTAGTGGATGTAGTCCTTAGTCTTCTGTCCAGTAATACAGAATACATGTGAATGTATGTGAATAACCCAAGGGATTTATATAGAAAATTTTAGTATTTTATACTCTTTACCTCCTCCTTTTCTCACCCTAAAGAAATGCTCTAAATTTCGATTCAGAGATAAGAAAATAGAAGTTAAAGAGTTAAAGTGAATCTGCACACACAAAGTGTTAAACAAGGTTTTCTTCTTTTGAGCTCATTTCTCCTGCTTTTTCCACATGAACATGGAATTGTGTCATCAGCCACAGATATTCAGGGAGCACCTACCATGTATGAAGATGTGCTATGACCTGTGGCTTAGTCTTGTCCAATCGATGATTTCATCAATTGACCAATGTTCAAAGCTAAGGGGACAAAAACGCCGTTGAGAGGAAATACACTGGAGCAATCAGTTATTTCTTTCATACCTTCTAGAATAATATGAAATGGGAAAGTCTTCCTGGAAGGCAGCATCTGTAGTCCTACAATCCCATCCTCAGAACTTGGTGATGCAACATACTCTTACACAGACATATCCTTTCCCATCACCTCTGAACCAGCACCAAAAAATCTGATTTTTAAGCCACTGACCCCTATATCATTCTCTGTGCCTCTAGATCCCTCCTGACATTTTTAATTACTACTTAACTCTCCAGTGTTTTCTGAGCTCTAGTTTCTATATCTGACCCTTTGTTTGAGGAAAATATTGCATCAGCCCAAGTTTTATGACTTCTTGAAATTCACTGTCAATTTAGATGGGAAATGCAACAAATTATTTTATTGGACATTTTATAACCCAGCACTTATTGGAGGAAAGTGTGGCAGTCCAGATCCAGAGTGCAGATTCTGAAAGCTTATCTAGATTAAATATGATCTGAGTAAAGGAAACATAAATTTCCAACATTCCTCAAAATCCAAGGCTTTGAAGTCAGCCATATCTGGGTTCAGATCCCACTTCTTAATCCTAAGGCTCCAGACAATTTATCTAACTTCTCCGAGTCTCAGTTTTCCTGTCTGTAAAATAGAGTTAATAAAGGGAGCTCAATAAAATAATGTATGTGAAGCCCCGGATACAGCACATAGCTAGTACAATAAAGGGAAGCTGTTTCCTGTTTATGCACGTTTTCACTTGATGATCTCTGCTCTCCCCTATTTAACTTCATGATTAATTTGTGAACTACAGAATCATAATGGTTTAATTATAAACTTTCACTGAATTTTTTTCTATGCATTTAATAATATAGCAATATAACTGACTGGCACTTACGTGAATATTTACTCTGTGCCAGGCACTGCACTGTCTCATAGCTATGCATCACTAGTATTGCTTATAAAAATCAGAGGATATATAATTGCTATCTCCCACCTCCCTGGTAAAGATGAAGAACCTGAGTCTCAGAGATGTCAAGTGAATTATCTAAGATCACAAAACTAAAAAATCCAGAAAGTGCAATTAAAAACCATAGTTGCTTAACTCAGCAAACTTAAAATACACAAGCTTTTGGTTTTTAAGTATCCTTCAAAATAATAGACTTTTCTTTAAAAATTTCCTATTAATGGGACTTTTCCTGAATTTAAGCTCTACTTGTTTTTAGATGGGTGATTCTACTTTCTTAAGTGCAAATCAATAAGCATTCTGGAAAATGCACAGAAGTGGTTTTTCTGAGGAGACATCTTGTATGTCATCAAAAGCTGGAGGAAATGGCTGTATGAAAGGATTATGATAACTTCTTTATTTTTCCTAAAGAAAGGCAATATCTCCATTTATTCTAGGACTATATCAGAACTTAGTTACCTTAAAAGACACATGTTGTGTGCAGCCACAGGTTTTAGAAGCAGATGGCATGTGCTAAACAGTGTACATATGAATTAGCTCTGGGAATAACTTCTGCTCAGGGTATAATAAAAGAAATCAGGAGATGAGCCAAATCATAATTGGGCAGCAGGTCTATGCAAAATGGTACTCATGCCTCTTCTTTCTACTGTATGTGTGTGTGCATGTGCTGACATGTGTACACATGTATGAATACACACACATACACAAACAAATACATTCCTACCCATATGTCTCACATATTCACCCTGTACTCCAGAGAAGTCAAAATGTTTTTTCCTTGATAGTCAAGGCACTGGACTATTAGACATATGTATAGGGTTTTGGTCCCATTGGAATACACCTGATGAATGTAAGACCTTGAGAAATTCACTTAACATTTCTGGGTCAGATATCTGTCATCTATAAAACAAGGCCATTGAGGAAGACTGTCTTTGCTTTCTGATCTAATGTTGTGTGCACAGGATTCTATAAACCTAATATTATCCAATACTGCAGAATCAGACTATGTTCACATAACCAATCTCCAACATTCCCTGATCCTCTAATCTATGAACAACATTCCTGTCTACACAGCTTTAGACTTTTGACTGAATCAATTAACAGAGGTAGTAGTGTGTAATTAAAAAAAAGGTCATAATTTATCAGTCTTTCTGTATCCACATCCTCAGCAGTTTTACTCTATTTCTCTACATCTTGAATCTGAACTGGACTTGTGACCTGTTTGACCAATAGATTGTTATAGAATTGACATGGTAAAAGTTAGTAGCCTACCATCAAAAGTTTTGTATGTTTCTACTCCTTCTCTCTGAAACATACCAGGAAACCTACTAGACAAGCTACCAAGCTACCAGGAAAACAAACTCAGTATGATGTGCTGGAGTATAAGACACCACACAGAGCAGAACTGAATCATTATAGCTGAAGTCAGCTGAGACAAACCAATCCTCAGGCTGATGACAGCAATTGCATGAGTGAGCAGATCAGACCAGAAACACTTTTCAGTTATCGCACAGAACTGTGAGCTAAATTAACATTTGTTGTGTTAAGTCCAAATTTTTGGAGTAATCTGTTATGTAGCAAAATCCAACTGATACATCACAATTTCTACTTGATTTTCTTTTATGAAGAACACATAGTTCAAGACTTGGCTGGATTCCATTTCTCCAACAAAGTCTACTCACATAATTTCACGCTACACTGAACATATTCATTCATTCACTGATCAAACACATGACTGTTCACTAGTATTTTACATATAGTAAACCTGGTCCTTCATGACATTAAATACTGCCTGCACTAGATTATCTGCTAGCATCTTACCATATTAGGCCATTTTCTGTATCATAGCAACTGGAAGACTAGAATCCACACTTTTTTGTCAGCTCATTCCAATTTAGGTTCGCTAGTGAAAAATATTGGCAAGACATTTGGAAAGTGAAAAAGAAAGAGCAGCCATTATCACTGTGGCAGCAGTTGATGCTGGGCTTAAATGGGCTTAAACAGAAGGCAGATGTGATATTTCGTATTCTCCTGTAAATCACTACTCCTAGCAGCTAATATAATTGGTAGAAATTGTCTGAGATTCTTGCACTTTTTGGGTTCCCAGTGGTATCAGCACCTTCCCTGACCATTTCTACCTCTGTCCTTCCAAAGATTTTGTAAGAATTTAATTCCCTGTTTTAAATTCCTTCCTCTTGAAATATCCAGATTGGGTTCCATTTTCCACATCGCAATTTAAGGGATTTTTCAATGCACACTTTTTTCTTTTATACAATTAAATAATTTAGAGCTCATATTGGTCAATAAGTAACCACGAGTAATATGGTTCATCACTTTGATTTTTTTTTTTAATGGATCGATTGAGGTATAGAGAAATGACTTATCCAAGTCAATCATGATTCACTATCAGGCTGATTGCTATGGTCATTGATTGGCATAATCGGACTTACAAATTTACAGCTTAGAAAAAGCATGGAGTCAGATATTTAATTACAGCCCAGGTTCTGTGGGGGGCAATGAAGGAAAGCTAGGGCTGGAGTGGAAATCGGGGCAGTATGTGTGGGGACTTTCATGGCTCCCAACCTCTCTTAAAGCAAGACAGCTTCATTTTAACCTGCTCTATTTATGTGGCTTCCTTTTAGTGTATCATTTAAAGATAGATAAAATGGATTAAAATACTTTTCAAACTACTGCATCAGCTGGGCAATCTGTTGCCTGTGGCATTAGGCAAGATTAACAATAGAGAAGGGAACAAGTTTTTAAAAACTTTTCTCATTTTTTTGACAAATTGTGAGGAATAAATGGCATATAATAAACAGCATATAGGTTACTTATATATGTACCTGTACCTCTGAAACCATCACCAAAATCAAGATAACAAAAATTTCCATCACTTCCAAGTTTTCTTGCGCCCTTTTTAATCCATCAACTCTCTTCTCCTCTTGCCAGGAAATCTCTGATCTGATCTGTCAGTAGCGATTAGTCTGCATTTTCCAGGTTATGTAAATAGAATCATGTACAATGTACATTATTTTCTGGCTTCTCTCACTCAGCATGAAGTTTTTCGTCATACTCTTTATCATACTGTCGCACATATCATTAATTTGTTCCTTTGTGTCACCAAAACTGTTATGTGAACACACCAGAATCCATTATCCATTTATTCATTCACCTGCATGGGGACATTTGGGTTGTTTTCAGATTTTTGGTCATTACCAATAAAACTGCTATACACGTTTGTGCACAGAGGCTTGTGCAGACATATGATTTCATTTATTTGAAGTAAATATGCAGAAGTTCAATATCTGATTCTTATGGCAGATGTGTGTTTACCTTAGTAGGAAACTATAAAACAATTTCCAAGGTGACTGTACCATTTATGTCTAATTAATAGTTTATAAAGAGCTACAGTTTTTCCAAATACTCTCTTTATCCATGTACTTAGCATTATCACTCTTTTTAGTTTTAACTATAACTAAACTATGTTTAGCTAAAACCTGGGCTTGCAATTGGCATCTGAAGTGAGAGGTATGGGGCAGTCTTGTAGGCTGAACACTTAACCTGTGGAATCTGATGCTGTTTCTGGGTAGTGTTGGAATTGAGTTGACTTGTAGGACACCCAGCTGGTGTCCAGAGAATTTTTTAATGGTGTGGGAGAAACTGTTGTTTGTTCTGGACTTAGTAACAGAAGACCTCTTTAAACATGATATACATAGGTGTGCATGTTTGGGATATTTATTCTGCTTTGCTTTCTCTGAACTTCTTGGATTTGTGGCTTGCTGTCTATGACTGATCATGGAAATTTCTCAGACATTACTACTTCAAGTATTTCTTCTGTTTCATTCACTCTTTTTCTGGTACTCCAATTGTGCATATGTAACACCATTTGTGATTGTCCTGCAGGTTTTCCATGTTCTGTACAGTTTGCTTTCATTCCCATCATTCTTTTTTTCTCTTCTGAGATCAGTTTGGAAAGTTTCTTTTGACCTATTTTCAGGCTCACTGATTCTTTCCTTAGTTGTGTTGAGTTTACTGATGAGTCCGTCAAAGATATTTCTTCATTTATGTTACAATGTTTTGATATCCAGCACATCTATGAATTATTTAAGGATATGTTTTCCATCTTTAAGTCTCTACTGCTTAGTCAATGCCTAGCCCAAAACAGACACTCAGAAAATGTTGAGAGGTGAGCTGAGTATATTGTCAATGTATAGAATAACATCGTTTATTAGACATGGCACAACTGCAAATGTCAGTTCCATGTAAAGAAGAGATGTGAACAAAGGTGCTGTATGGTAATGTCATAGAGGAGCTTTCAAGGTAGTGAGCTCCCCTTCTCTGGTAACCAATCTGTCAGATCCTTTCAACTGTGTCATCCTCTCAACGTTTTGACACAGTGTTATGTCATGAAAGATCCATGGATTTCTTTGTGCATCCATACCTGAAGTGCTCATTAACAACCTCTGACAAACTTCCCCTGAGGAAAGCAAGAAATCTTCCAACAGATCTTCCTAGCTGGTCTTATTATTAGCTTCTTATGTCCGTTCTTTATTTCCCATTTTCTCTTTCTCACTAAATACAGTCTCATTTCCCCCACAAAGCCATCTAATTATGTCTTATATGTCCCTAGTGCTTCTCTATCTATTTCCTTGGACTTAAAGACATCTTCTGGTAGGTCTTCTCACATTATTGTGATTCTTTGTATGACAAAATATCTTTCCATTCCACTATGAATGAGCATTTCCTAAATTTCTCATGTTCACACCTTCACTTCCTATACTACTGCATTCCAACAGAGGTGAGAATAAAACTTTCTCTTGATGTATCTAAGCCATTGTTAATTAAAATGCACCTTTTCTGGCCACATATTTCTGTTAATAAATAATCTATTGGTTCTCATAGCAGCAATATATCATTTTCCAAATGCATTTTATATTACCTTATTTCTCAATAGTCCTGTGAGTCATATGAGAGAATCTAATTATTCCCATCTGACAGATAAGGAAACTGAAGCAGAGTAGATTAAATGACTGATCCAAAGTCACCCAGCTTGTTCCTGGAAATCTCAGATATAGAATCCCCATGTTATTATTTTTGCCCTGTGCTTTCTCCAGCTGCACACTAACTCGTGGGGTTGCCTTCTTTTTATCGCCATGCTTGCTGAGGACATGATGTGCTTCTGTACTCTCTCATAAAGATTCTTCTCTTTATTTTCCTTTTCCTGTTATCCTTTGAATTTGGAAACATTGCATATCGACAGGTGAATGGAAACACAGAGACAAACGTGACATCCTGTTGAACCTGGACATTTCTGTTACAAAGTTTGGCTTTAATGAAAATAGTTTTTCTCTCCTCGCTAAATAGATGACATTTTCGTCCTGGGCATCAGTACCACTGCCTCAGACCTAGTGGAGAAGGATAAAATGGGTAGGCCCTGGGGTAAGGATGTATTGATGACGATGATTCTCAGATACTCCCTACCATCAGCTCCTACATATTTCATGGAACATCTCAAGCTAAAAAGTAAATGGAAATGGAAAATGTCAAGGTAGATACCTACCCTTAGAATGTAGACATAATACAGACTGTGGATTCTCAGAAGGAACAGCATGAAAACTCATACACTGAGGAACAGGATCTACCTCCAGAAACATGGACTCTTTACTGTCTACGGGATAGAATCATGGTTTAGGCTGGCAGAAAATGGGTGATGTAGCTGACAAAGGGCAATGGTCTCAGCAAGGCCCATGTGCGGTCCATGGTTCTGACTGAACACGAACCCTGGCATTTGACCTGAGATCTTAAATTCTATTCAGGGATGGAACCACAGATAACTTTTCTACTGATTCTGTCTTGACAATTGCTTATAATGACTCCTCAAACATCCAAATAAATGAAACCCTTTGTGATTCCACCGTCTGTGACAAACCCTTTAATTTAGTTTTTGATTCAAACCTTATTTGTCTAGACATGCCTATTGTATAAAACTTGAGCTACTTTATACTCCACTTCAGCCCCAACTTAATTATATCTCTTGATTGAGCCATTTTATCATTTGGAGAACAATCACTCATACCTACCATGTGTCAGACATAATGCTAGGGGTTGGAGATCTCATCCCCATCCACTGCCTCCTTATGCAAAATGGAGCAAAACACATTCAAGATTAGCTTTTGTTGTGCTTGCCCAAGATTCTCCAAGGTGATTAGCATTTGGAAATTCAAAGTTAACATGACTCATAGACACTGGGCTGAAAAAAACTTTTATTATCCTATTCTGTGCATTTTCATATAGGATTCCCTCTTGAAATAATCAATGAGGCATGACAATAGAGCTGAGAACACAGGATTTGGGCTCAGACAAATAACGTCCTATGTATCAATTCCAGATCAACCCCTTATTATCCTTGTAACCTTTGGCAATTTTGCCTTCTAATGCCTCATTTCTCTCCTTTATAAAATAGATGTGCAATACTCACTTGTAATGTTTTATGACAGTTAAATGTCATAATTAATGTAAAGTGCACAGTGCAAAGCCAGGCACATAGTAACTGCTAAACAAGTGGTAAAATATTATATATGACTCCTTCACTATTTTTCTCTTTACATAAGAGTCATAGCTGCTCTAATATTCACAGTACACGGTCATTGCACATTTTATTATTTCCCCTGCATTTTACATTTATAATCTTATTTTCCTCTCCTGATGGATACCTATACATTTTCTATTCAACTATTTCCTTCAAATGTACTTTCACATATATATTTACATATACAGAAGTCTGAAAATATATGGTTTGTTGTCTGGGTGTACACATGTAAATTACGTCAAATTGCACTCTATTATCAGTATTGCTTTCATAATTTTTTCCCTCAACATTATATTTTGGGGAACAAACCATATCACCTCATACAGATACAGTTCAGTCCTTCTGATTATTACATAATGTAAATCTTAGCTATGTGTTTCATTTTATTAGTTGGCTCTCTTATTAATAGACTACAGATTGCGCCAAACTTTTTACCAGCACATACGAAAGAAGGTAGCAAACAACACAACACATGCCCCTGTGCACCTGTAAAAGCTTCTCTGGGACTTATCAGACCTATCCATAAGAGCACAATTGCTCTATTTTAGAGTATGGACAAACTAATGAGATAAATGGAACATGATTTGGGGTCCAAAGGGTTTATTAGCTTATGTCCCATCAGCAATTCATAAGGGTTCCTGTTTTGACTTATCATCATGAGCGTTTGGATCTGTTTCTCTAATTGTTACCATTCTGATGGTGTAAAATTACATCTTGTTGTAGTTGTAGTTTGCATTACTCTGATCAGTAGTACTGAAGTTGAGCATCTCTTCAAAGTAAGCAGCCTTTCAAGTTTTTCCTCATGTGCTATTCAAATAATTAGTTTATTTTTCTTTTGGATTTCATAGCTTTTTCTTGGTGTTTTGCAGTATTATAAATTATTTGTCAGTTATTAATTTGGCAATTATCTTCATTGAGACTGGTACCTGTCTGTTAACTTTGTCTTGCAATCTTTTGTTTAACAGTTACACTTAATTTGATGTATTAAAATCCATCTGTGTTTTCCTTTGTGGTTTATGATTTTTAGGTCTTGATTTTAGAAATATTTTCTTATCTGAAGGTCATAAAGTTGTCCCCCTTTAAAACCTGCATTAGTTTATCCTTCCCATTTAGGAATTCAATCCCTCTGGATTTCATCCATATAGGGGATATGATATAAAGTAATGCTACCTTTTTACATTAAGGTCATTTGCTTTATGCCTTCTGATTGTGGAAAGAGGTGCATGGCAGACAATATTGGGAGATAGGATATTCACCAAGTATGAGTAAAATTTCTTTCTGTAACTTAATCCAAATCTGACAATAATTCAGTTCTGCTATCCAAAGAGCTTTGATAATCTCAGGGTTTTCTTTTTAATTTTTAGTACTTTCATATCCCGTGCCATTCAAGTGGATAAAAAGAGCCTTGAACTAAAAGTCAGAAATCTAGTTCTCTGAATCATCTTGGCCACCAGTTTCTTTTTTCTTTTCTTTTTAAGTTAGGACATACACACACATTTATGATGCAAGATAATGGAGCAGATGAGGACAAAGATTTTTTAGAATCAGAAAAATAAGAGCTCATTTTAAATATGATTCAGACCCTCATTATTACTGTAACCTTTGGCAAGTATGCCTCTTAAACCTCAATGTCCTCATCTGTAAACTGGCTATGAAATACTTACAATGTTCTGTGACAGCTGGATGGGTTTTATTTATTTATTATCGAACTTGCACTTTTGTTATCAGGGAACACATCAGACTTTGTAATCATTATTTTCCTAACAGTATCACAATGCCTGGCACACAGAAGGTTTTCAATATGTATTTGTTGAATTATAAGGAAAAGGTCCAGATTCTATATTCTATATTTCACTTTTTTTTCTTCTGATTGAAGATTTTCTATTTAGTAGTAATACTAGTTAACATGATTAAAGTTCAAACTATATGACAGATACTGTCCTACATCCTTTACACAATTTGTTTTCATAGCCACCCTCTGACAGGGGCCAGTAATAACCCCATTTTACAGAAGGAAAAAGGCAAAGAAGTTCTATAATTTGCCAGGGTTTCATAGCCAGAAAATGGTAAAGTCCATATTTTACCCAGACAGTTCGGCCTCCAAGGTTTATATTCACAACCATTGCACAAGAGTGCTTCTCCTTACAGTCTGAATACATCTGCAGGATTATTGAGGGTCTGTAAGTTGAGTTTAAATATGAGCTCTGCCTCCCACTAACTGTGTGATCATAAGCAAGTGTCTTAACCTTACTAAACCTTCGTTTTATTTTCTGCAAAATAGAAAACCAAATCATCCAGACTCATGGAGTTCTTGTCGGGGCTGAATGAGATAATCCACATGAGGCACTCAGGACGTTACCTGGTTCATAAGCATCTATTGCACATTTTTAATATTTACATTATTACAACTATATGTATATTTTATTTGCCTATAATTGAATTAGCTAAGTAAAATATTTCACATTTTTAGCATTTAGAAATCACAAAGTGCATTAAAAGGTAGCATGATAAATTACTTTGTAGATATTTCAGGTCTGTTTAATGATGTATTTCAAGAAATCTCCCTGTACCACCATCTACATTCTGAATATGTCATGGAATAGACTGGTATCTAACATACTGATGTCTGAATAGTGTCCAGAAAAGACCACTTATCCTGTCTAGACCTTTGTAAAGGAGGGGGACAAATTAGATTTCTTTTTTTTGTCTTTTTCTGACTCTGACCATCCTTGAGTCTGTAATGTGGAAACACAGATCAGGGTGAGAAGTTCCTAGGGTTAAGTGGCAATGGTCTTGGACTATTTTAATTCTATTTTTACTGTTATAAGAATAGATCTCAATATCTCTCTATGCTCCCTCATTCTCCTCTTCCCCACTAACCCTGACCAAGGTCATCTTGCTCTCTTTGGAGGCCCAAGCCTCCTGTCACCAGTTTAATGGCTGTTGCAAGCAGAGAGCGAGTTATGAATATGAAAGTGTCTGTCAGGCACTAAAAGCCTGTGAATTAGTATTTCCTGCCCCTGTCTGTTAGGCAGCAAACTTTTATTGAGAAATAGCTTATCCTTGTGAAAAGGTTGACCTGCCGCTAATCCACTCTGCTAAGCTAGGCCCAGTACCCGTCCCTCGTGACCCCCAGAGAGATGTCCTATCTGTTCCAGACAGGGCTCTCTCAGGTTCCTGTGTCATAGTCAGGCTTATCTCAGGTCAGAGGAGGTTTTGAAAGAGAAGGTTATTCTGTGTTTCAAGACTTAAATGAATTTTGTACCAAAGAACATCCCTAATGTTTTGCACTCAGAAATCTTCTATCTTCCCACTTTCCTCACCCTTATTCCCCCTTCCCTCTACATTAGTTTTACTTGAGGACCCCGGGAGTCTGTATACTCTCCCTGTAAGTGCTGAGGGACATGTCTGCTCTGAATGCTTCATGCCATTAGGTCCCCTTAATAGCATATGCTCTGCAAGTCATTTGCACTCCAAACTATGGCTTCGATTTATGGTAGGTTGGGATTTGTCTCTGGTAAAGGAATTTCAGGAATCATTGAGCACTTGCAAAGGTTACTGTTTGGGGAGCAGGGCATTGATTATTTGAGGGATGACTAGCTGCCACATTGTCTGCAGTCATGTAAAATCCTATAGAACTTTGTACAATAGTTTCTGGTGTACGAAGCATCATCCCATCATTTAAAAAATCTAATCTCACATAATATTTTGTTTCTTGAGAAATGCTTGAAAAGTTGTGCTTTCCCTATTTTACAGATTTATAAACTGAAGCTCAGAGAGGTGAAGGGACTTAGCTCCTAAGTGATAGGTACAAGGAGTTGATCCCAAATCTTCAGCTACCCAGCCTGGTGCTCTTTATTTCTACAGAATGGCATATTTGAGGCTTTTCCAGACTGTATGCTACCTTTTGCCCCTTGAGCTATCTCCTATGCAATTATTCTAAGTACTAGGGAAGTAGGAATCTCTCATGTGAAAGCAAGAATCCTAAGCTCTTTCTCTGTCTTAGGGGGTTGTTTGTGCTGTTGGAGGCAGAATACAACACTTAAGAATTTAACATTTCCTCCTAGGAATAAATATAACCAAGGAAGTGAAAGTCCTATACTTTGAAAACTATGAAGCATTAGTGAAAGAAACTGAAGATAACACAAATAAATGGAAAAATATCCCATTCTCATGAAGAGAAGAATTAATATTGTTAAAATGGTCATGTTGCCCAAGGCAGTCTACAGATTCAATGCAATCCTTATCAAAATACCAATGACATCTTTTACAGAGCCAGAGAAAAAGATCCTCAAATTTGTATGTACTCACAAAAGACCCTGATAGCCAAAGCAATCTTGAGAAAGAAGAACAAAGCTGGGGGTATCATGCTTCCTGATTTCAAACTATCCTACAAAGCTATAGTACTCAAAACAGTGTGGTACTAGTATAGGAACTGATAAATCAACTAACAGAACAAAGGAGGCAAGAATATAAAATGGGGAAAAGGCGGTCTCTTCAATAAATGGTGGTGGGAAAACTGGACAGCTACATGCAAAAGAATGAAACTGAACCATTGTCTTATACCATACAGAAAAATAAACTCAAAATGAGTTAAAACCTAAATATAAGACTTGAAACCATAAAACTCCTAGAAGAAAACATGAGCAGTAAACTCTTGAACATCATCAGCATAAGTAATTTTTTCTGGTTATGTCTCCTCAGTCAAGAACAAAAGCAAAAATAAACAAGTTGGAATATATCAAACAAAAAACTTCTGCACAACAGAGGAAACCATCAACACAACCAAAAGACAACCTACTGAATGGGAGAATATATCTGCAAACAATTTATCTGATAAGGCATATGTATTATATATATGCAAACTCAAACAAGTCAATACTGAAAAAATAATCTAATATAAAAATGGGCAGAGGCCCTGAACAGACATTTTTCCAAAGCATACATACAGATGGCCAACAGACAATGGAAAGATGCTCCACACCATTAATCATCAGGAAATGCAAATCAAAACGATAATGAGGTGTACCTAACAACAGTCAGAATGGGTAATATCATCAAGACAAAAAATAACAAGTGTTGGCAAGGATGAGGAGAAAAGGGAACTCTTACACTGTTGGTGAGAATGTAAATTGGTGCAGCCACTATGGAAGGCAGTATGGAGGTTCCTCAAAAAACAAATACCATAGAGATACCATATAACCCAGTAATTCTACTTCTGAGAATTTACCCAAAGAAAACAAAATCACTAATTCAAAAAGGTAAATGCACCCCTATGGTCACTGCAGCATTATTTTCAATAGCAAAGATATGGAAGCAACCTAAATGTCCACTGATAGACGAATGGATAAAAAAGATATGGCATTTATATATAATAGAATACTACTTGGCCATAAAAAATGAAATCTTGCCATTTGTGACAACATGGATGGACCTAGAGGATATTATGCTAAGTGAAATAAATCAGACAGCAAAAGACGAACACTATATGATTTCACTTATGTGGAATCTGAAAAACAAAATAGAAACAGACTCATAAACACAGAGAATGGACTATTGGTTACCATGGTGGGGGTGGGTGAAATGGGTAAAGGTGATAAAGAGGTACACACTTCAAATTATAAAATAAATTAGTCTCAGGAATGGAAGCATAGCATAGGGAATATAGCCAATAATATTGGAGTATCTTTGTATGGTGACAGATGGTAACTACAATTATCATGGTGAGCATGTAGTGATGTATATAATTGCTGAATCACTATGTCATACATCTGAAACTAATATAATAGTGTGCATCAACTATATTTCAATAAAAATCAAAAGAAAAAGAACTTAACATTTCCTATGGGAGGTCTCAGCATTTTCAACCCAAGTATAGACTTCTGTCTAGGCAGAAGAGGCAATAACACTAGACATGAGAAATCATTGTGCTGGATAAGGTACTGAACAGAGATCTCTAAATGCAGAGTAAGCAGAGCCACCCAGTCAAAGGGGACTGGAGGGCATAACATTAGTGTAATAGGGAAATAATGTAAAAACAATTACCACCAGGCATTATACCAAGTTTCAAAAATGGCAATTCACTCTTTTGTCTTAGGCCAAACAGTAATAAACCCTTTTCACAAGACCGCAGCACAGAAAGTCAGAGACCACTAAGAGAATCTACCCTGACATGGTCAAGGCTGAGAGTGAATTTTTATCTTCTAATCTGCTCTTGTTATTAATATTAACCAAATGCTGGTAGGGCTACTACTGTCGAACTATGGCCAACCTTTGCCCTATATTGGAGGGTTAACCACAGTCTGCTACAACCACTTGCACGAATTTAGCGTATTCTTAATCTTATTTCACAGGAGCATACTGGATTGTTTGTTTAAAATGCAGATCTTGGACCCTATTTCTAGATTTTTTTTCATTTTTACTCTGCATTTTTAACA